>PVJX010001832.1:6867-147592 GCA_004027295.1 Dolichotis patagonum
TTCCGTCTTTACAGGCGGCCACGCTGGACACCGGGTCCGTCCCACTCCGTCTTTACAGGCGGCCACGCTGGACACGGGGTCCCTCCCGCTCCGTCTTTACAGGTGGCCACGCTGGACACCGGGTCCCTCCCACTCCGTCTTTACAGGCGGCCACGCTGGACACCGGGTCCGTCCCACTCCGTCTTTACAGGTGGCCACGCTGGACACCGGGTCCCTCCCGCTCCGTCTTTACAGGTGGCCACGCTGGACACCGGGTCCCTCCCGCTCCGTCTTTACAGGTGGCCGCACGGTCTCAGGTGCACACAGGGTTTCCATAGTGGGAAAGAACTCGCATGACTCGGGGCTCCAGCCGTCATCTGTGGGGGGGCTTCAGAGAGCAGCTCAAGGTCACAGCCACTCACCCCAAGATCCATGCCAGGCCTGGTCAGGAGTGTCCTCCTCAAGGGATTTGTGACAGCAGGCGGAGCCAAGTCAGTTCCCAAGGCTCCAAGGGGATAAATCAGGAAACGGAGACGGGACCAAACACTGCAGTGCCTCCGTGTTTTAATGTGTTACAGCGAGAGAAACATTGCCGTAACCCCCCTCAGAGTCCCTCATGGGGATCCCGGGTCCCATCAGCTCTTCATGCTCAAGCCGGTCCGAGGCTGTTTTCCTGAGTTTGCTGTTGGCACAGAGCTGACGGCCTTGCGTCCTGAGTGGACGTTTCATGTTACTCTGACTTGGGGAAAAGCCAGACCCAGGTCCAGTGACGGGGACCCACCTGCCTTCCAGTGGGCAGCACTGGGCAGGTGCGTTCGCCCTATGTGGATCCGAACTCGCAGACACGCTGCGGAAAGAGGACCCCAGAACTGCGTGAGAAAGTGGCCAGAGTGGTGGGGCGAGTGTCTTCTGAAAGGTTCTTGCCCTGATACTAATTACTGAATGGTTATGGTGATGGTCTAACATGGAAGGCCAAGGGGTCAGAGGTCACATAACCCTCTGCCCCTCTGCATCTGGGGGAGGGAGGAAGCCAAACCTCTGCAGGTTGTGGGCCCTTCTCTTCTCCACGTCCCCAAATAAATGGCCACTTTCACTCTCTTCCTCCTGCTTCTCTATTGCGCCAGGAAACTCTAACATCTTTCAAAGCAGGGGAGGATTTTAGGGAGGTGGATGGCAAGGTGTCTTTTTCTATAATAAATTTTTAAAATGTAAACATTTACCATAAATTTGTGTGGTATCAGAATGGAACTGGGAGCCCGTGCTTGCCAGGCAGGCTCCATCCCCGGCCCCAACTTTTACCAGAACTTGGGTCATCCTTTGTGCACACGGCTGAAGGCCTGGCACAGAAAAATCCAAAAGCAAAAATAAAACAAAGTAAAAACAAAACTCCCAAAGTGGGCTAACATCCACATCCCCGTGGGCCTGCTCCTGGGGTCGCTGGCCGTCGGGGCGGTGAGCTTGGTCGGTGTCTGGCTCTGGCACTGCCCGTCTCGGCCCAGCTCAGGTTCTGCGTTCCTCCCTCTCAGCCACTCCTGAAAGTCGGCAGATTTCACGGCGCCGGGAAAGGGGACCGGAACCACCCAGAGTGACCGGGAACCGGGAATTCGGCAAGTCCTGTGCCCTGCGTCATCCTCCATCACCCTTTCCTGCACCAGCGTCTTCCGTCATGGAGAGCAGAGGCTGTGGCCCGGACTGGCTCCTGCAGACTGGGGAAGGAAACGCTTGAAGCCTCCCCAGACGCCCTGAGCTCCCCCAAAGGACCCCCTTCCCCTTGCCTGCAGGGGGCTGGAGGGCGGGCAGGGCCCGCGGCTCAGGGACGGCAGAGGCGGGCGCCATGGCTCCTCGGAGAGGCACGGAGAGACTCAGTGTCCCGAGTCTTTCTCCTCAATCCCTTCTGGGACTGAGTGCTGAGTAGCCCAGGGTTCTAAGCCCCCTGGAAGGATTCAACCCTACAACTCAGCCTGGCTTCTCTCTCTAAAATAGATTATTATTGTGCTGCCTCAAACTGGATTCCATCTTCCATTCTGTGTGGAGCTGAGTGAGACTTCAGTGCGCACACCGCAGGGCTGCGGCCAGGCCTGCCCACTCCCCTGCTCCAGCCCGCTGAGTCTGCGGAGGAGGAAAGGCCCGCTGGGTAAAACCCTGGGAGCCAGTTTGGGGTCCCGGAGGCCCCAGCTCCCACACCACACCGGCCAACCCCCCAACCTGTGACTCTCACCCAGGTCAGCCTGAACCCCAAAGTCAACACAGCCGCTGAGCCCCCAGTCCGGCACCACCCACTCCGCAGTGAAAGCTGTAACCGGAACTGGAGTAGACGTCTCCCGGGAAACGCGGCCATGGAAAATACCACGGAAAAGTCCATGTGGAGATGCGCGTGACGGCAGGACGGTAATTACAGCGCTGTCGTCAGGGTTTCCATGGCCGTGGTCTCGGTCCTGGTGGAGCACAATTCTTTCCAGCTGCAGTAACAGGCAGGTTTTCAGCCCACCGGCGGTTTTCCAATGTGTTTACGCTTTGGAGAGGCTGGGGGAAGACGAGGCTGGGAACAGTGCAGTATGGATTTGTTATTAGTGTGGCCTTTTACCTGAAACTACGAGAGCACAAAACCAGTGACAGCCAACCCCCCCCCTTTTCATAGGGATGCACACCTGTCACCCCAGCACTCCGGGAAGCTGAGGCAGGAGGGCCCCAAGTTCAAGCATAGCCTGGATAACCTAGCAACTGGGTGAGACTCTCTCAAAATGTAAACAGGGAAGGAGGTGGGGTTCGGCGTGCGGGCCCTAGGATCAAAACCCAACAACCACAGAAAAGTGGACAGAGAGACGGAGGAAGGAGAAAGAAAGGAAGGGAGGAGAGGAAGGAAAAGAAGGAGATGAGCAGAGATACCATCTGGACCCCGAGAGTCTGACCGTTAAAATGACATTTCGTCTTTACTTCCTTTTCAACATGAAGCATTAGATTACACAGCCAGGAGTCACTTCTCGCCCTGCTGCCCGCAGTGTGGCCAGCGCCGAGGAAGTGCGCTGGGCCCTGTCCGGGGTTCTCTTCCGGGGATGGGGGGATCCGCAGCCCAGCCTGGGCCACAGACAAGTGACTGCTCAGCGGTCTCTGCTCCTTCTGTAGCACAGGCACTGCCCCGGGCCTGGCTCGTGGCCAGGTCTCGGGCGTCCCCCGGGGCCGCGGATGTGAGCTGTGGACCTGGGGGTGGGGGTGGAGGTCCGCGTGAAGGCCCTGGGATCCCTGTGCTCTCCGTGCCAAGCCCCAGCCGAGCGCCCTCGCTGCAGAAAAGGCAGAGGCAAGGTGCGCTGGTGGTCAGCGTCTACCCAGTGCCCTGAGCGAGTCCAGGCAGGCTCCTCTGAGCTGCTGCCCCGCTGGCCCCTGTGCAAATGCACCCCGCCTCCAGGTGCTCAGGCCGGGCCTGGCTGAGGGTTTCACGGTCATAGCCACGTGCTGTCCATCTGCACACGGGCCTCGCGGGGCCCAGAGGGACGAGGTCCATCCAGGGTCTTGAGAGGTGGACGTGCAGCCCCGCCGCAGGACAGTGGGCTCATGGGGTGGCGGGTGAAGCGCTCCCCTGCGCTCCTGGACACAGCTCCCCGTGGGGAGGCCCAGCCGTCTCTGGCCCAGGGCTGGGGTTAGCACGCAGGAGGCTCAGGCTGGCCGCGTGGGTTCAGCCGCAACTCCGCAGTGGGTGGGAGGCGCTCCCGGCTGCCACTGTCAAACGTCCTGAGGACCCGGAGAGCGATGTCTTCTCCAGCAGTGAAATCACGCCATTAATCTGAGTAAGAGGTTAGGCGGACCAAGCTCCGGCCCGGGTTTGAGATGAGGTAAACGGCTGCCCGCCTGCCTTCTCCTCCTGGTCACTTCCCGGTGACGGAGCCGTGATTCCAGGTTGCAACAGAGGGGCTCACAGGGACGGCCCTGGTGACACCTGTGACGCACAGGAGGTGCGCACGCCTGGCGTCTCCTGCTGGCTCCCCCTCCCCCGAGGCCTCCCCAGGCACCCAGAGCCCTGCAGCTCTGTGCGGGCACTGTGGTCGCCAGGTGGCGCTCGTTCCCTCCCCAGCGCTCACCGCGCTGCTTTGTTCTCCAGCTTTGTTCTCTGAAGCACAGACCTGGGGTTCAGTCGCTGGGCCTGCACAGAAGCCCCCGTGGACGCGCCCCAGGCTTGTGCAAAGCTTGGCTCGTGCACTGCGTACGGCGTTTCCTCAGCAGCTTCCTCGTCTGCCCCGGCTGGAGTGTTGGGGTGTGTGAGGATAACCCAGGCACCAGTGCGGTGAAGTTGGCTGCCCTCTACCTCTGCAGGGCAAGTGCCCTTAAATCAGGAGTCAGCATAATGAGCCCCAGCGAGCTCCTGCTCCAGAGCTGAGCAGGCTTGGCCGGATCAAAGGGCTGCCTAAACCGCAGGGGTCGCAGGGGACCCGTGAGCTTGGCTCCCAGGCCGTGGTCACCTCCCACACCTCTTCAGGGACCAGGCACTCAGAACAGGGCTCAGGCGCCATGGGTCTGCTCGTCCCCGCTCTGGGGAGGGCTTTTCATTCTGTGCAGGGAGAAACTACTCCAAGCTTAGAAGGTCACTAGCACGTGGGGCAAACCAAGCTGCAGATCGCCAGGAGGAAGGAGCCATCTGAAACGGCTTCCAAGTCTGGTCCACTGGGCAAGACAAAGCAGAGCACAGCGGGTCTGTCAGTCAGTCAGTCAGTCAGTCAGTCAGTCAGCCGCCCTGGGGCGGAGGATGAGCAGGTGGAGGAGGGGCAGCAGGCAGAGACTGTCAGGCAGGTCACTGTGCATTTGTCCAGAACAGCAGCAGCCTCTGTGCAAACCATGTCACAGATGCCCCCACGGGGGTGTTGTCAGAGCCCTAGGCTGTGGGTGGAAGGGCTGACATATATGGGTGGTCTCCAACCATCTTCTCAATTTTGCTGTGCCCTAAACTGTTTTAAAAAAGTAAATTTTGCATGGCATAGTGGTGCACACCTGTAATCCCAGTACTCAGGAGGCTGAAACAGGATTGTTGTGAGTTTGAGAACCAGTCTGGATTACAAAGTAACGCAAGGCCAGCCTGAACTGCATTGCAAGACCCTGTCTCAAAAAGACCAAAAAGAAAAACGAAAAATCTAAGCCAGCCACAGTGGTGCAAACCTCTAATACCAGCACTCCGGGAGGCTGAGGCAGGAGGACGGTAGGTTCAGACCCAGCATGGGCAGTGGTGATTTAGTGGGACGCTGTCTCAGAACAGAAAAGGTCTCGGGTTGCAGTTGTGTGTGACGGCTGTGGGTTCAGTCTCCAGGACACACGTGAAGTGCATTTTAAAATGTTGCAGTGATGCTTTCTCAGCCACAGGGCAAACCCAGCCTCTCTGCTTTGGGTCACTACTGGGTGAAGCACCCGTGAGCCCCATGGCAGACGCTGACCCCAGTGCCAGTTCACTGTGCCCTCAGGCTCTGTGGCTTCCTTGGGTTAGGGTTTTACTGTCCTAGGCCGGCACCCCCCTCACAGCAGGGACCCAGAGGCCTGTGTCCCTAACCCAGGCGTCCCTAACCCTCCCAGTGCAGAGTGCGTGTTCCTCCTCACGCGCCGGTCTGGGAGTGGGGGTGGCTGTTGCATGGGGTGAAAAAGAGAGCAGAGTGTGGAGCTGGGTTCGGTTTCCTGCTGTGTCCTAACCGGCCACGCGGCTTCAGGGGTCCCCCAGCCTCCCGAGGGGAAGGTTCCCTCCTCCTAAAGCCAGGGGGTGCTGGCGGCTGCGTCAGCGGGCTGTGGGGGACAGCACGAGGCAAGGGCAGCCAGCTCATGGGCCAGAACGCGCTGTCTGCTGGGGGCACTGGGTGGGAAGGGGAGGGGTGAGTCTTGGTGGATCCACGCCCTTCCGCCGGACCCCGGTGCAGGTGGGTGCTTTCTCCGAGCTGGCGGAATCCTCCAGCCGCCCTCACACCTGCGGGACCCCCTGCGCCTTCTCCTGTCCTGTGCTCCCCGGGGGCCTCGGCCCGGCCAGGGACCAGGACCAGGCCTCTCCTCTCGCAGGGCCCCTGGGGACCCAGACCTCCCCATGCGAGTCTCCCCGGGCAGCTGGGAAACTCCGGGGCGGTCCCATAGGTCAGAGGTAAAAGAAAACAGCGAGGACTTTCTCCTGTTAAAAAATAAGGAAAGTTGGGTTCCTTCTGGTTCAGGGAGTTCCTGCCGAGCCTGGCCTTGTTTTCCTTCGTCCTGGACGGCAGGGATGATGCATGGCCCCGCCGTGGTCGCTGGGCGCTCCCCAGCTGACGATGATATATTTACTGAGAAATTTTTAATAAATAAACCGCAGCCGTGAACCCGTGTGCCCTTATAAACCAGCCGGTTCTCATGGGGAGACTTCAGGGGTTTTTATGGAGCAATTCTATGTTCTCATGAGAATTTTATTAGGAATCAGAGACTTGCAGTGCATGGAGCAGGAAATTTATGGGGCTACATGGGAACCGTCCTTCCCCTTTGTCATTCCGGATTAATTTACTTGTTCATGTTATGTTGATTTACTTCGTAAATTTTAGTCATGAACATCATTCTGAATTTCTCGGCAGGTTCTAGGCAGCTAACTGATTTCTTGAACTTTTCACTTTCCATTTTTATCCTTCAAGTCAGATAATTATTGATAGTCTATAAAAGTCCCTAAATCTATGGGAAACACAATGGCTACACAAAAACTGTGGCCACGCAGGTCTTTCCAGACATCAAGGAACAAACAGGACGCCTAGTGGGAAACAGTTTTCTAACTGTGGACAATTCTTTATGGCTCTGTTTTCCACTTAAGGGTTTCTTCGGTTATGTGTTTTTAATTGTGTTTTGCGAAGGACCCAGTTAAAGTTTCACTCACCGCTTCCCCTCACCCAAACGCCCCAGTTGTTTACCATCATGTAACCAACTTGGAAATCAGCCCGCGCCCAGAATAGCTGCGTGGCCGCAGCCTCTGCGGAGGGGAAGTGCTCCTCACACGTTTCTGCCCTGGGCCGCCGCCAGCCCCTCATTAGCTTAATGGTCTGGGGGGAGCACAGGGCCACCCCAGCCTCAGCGCTGGTGAGAAAGCGGGTAACTGACCCAGGGACCTGCCTTCTGTTCACCGGCAGGGCCCTGGCCACTCTGCAAGCTGGATTCCTGGCTTCCAAGTTCCAAATTTAGGTAATTTTTCTTAATCTTTCAGTTCAATTCTTAAGAGGTTCAGGTTTGTTGGGTTACCTCTGTGACCTATTTGATTTATTTTAGTGCTTTGTAATTACTTGCCCCAAAGTTCCTAGGATTTTTTTTTTTTTAATTTAAAGACAGGGTATCACTATGCAGTCCAGGCTGGCCTTGAACTCACTGTGACCTCCTGCTTCGGCCTCCCAGTGCTAGGATTACAGCCATGAACCACCCTGGTTCCCCCAGATGACAGCTGCTAAGCTGTCTTAGTACCCGCTCCCGAACCGGCTTGACTACCCAAGCCTGGAGGAATTCGGTCATCTCAAAACGCACAAGGCAGGTCGCCCCGCCGTCCTCCCTATGGGCTTCGCGCGGCTGTCAGCTCGCAGTGACCCTGGGCCCAGCCGTCCAGCAGCTCCCGCAGAGGCCTGCGGGCCTCGCCGCCCGCCTCCCGACACGCAGCCGGGCCTCACCCCGCGGAGCCCGGAGTTGGGGAGGGCACTGCCCGGCGGGCCGAGGGCGCCGGAAGCCCGCCCCAGCGGAGCCCACTTCCTGCTCTCAGGGCGCCTAAGAACAGGCCCGGAGTCGGGTCCCGGGGACCCCGGGCAGAGGGCTGACCCGTGTGAGAAAGGGGGCGCTCTGGGCGCCCCGCTCGGCATCTGGGGAGCCCACAGCGTGGAGCAGCAGCCACCAGACAGGGTCCCTGACGCAGCCAGCAGCGGTGCGGAGGCCGCAGGGGAGCCAGGGGGGGCTTCTCACCAGCTCAGCGCACCCTGACCGTGGGACCCCGCGCTCGAGCACGGAAACCAACGTCGGTAGCCCTTTCTGTGCGCAGCCCCGAAGTCAGAAGCAACGGAGCCGCCCTCCTTGGGTCAAGGAACCCCCAACCCCGCACAGCTGCCCCGCGCTGAAAAGAAGGGCGAAGGGCGCTACAAGATGGGGGTGCGGCTAGTGCTACAGCATGAGCTGGGTGCGCACGGCCCTTAGTGAAACCCCCTGCAGCAACAAAAGAAGACGTGGAGGAAATTAAAAAGCAGATTACTAAAAGGCCAATCTGATGCGGCTCCAAAAATGTGACATTCTGCAAAATGCAAACCTGTGGAAGCCGAGCGTGGTGTCACATGCCTATAATCCCAGCACTCAGGCAGCTGAGGCAGGAGGATTGTTGCAAGTTCGAGACCAGCCTGGGCTACAACGGGACCCTCTGTCAGAAAACCACAGGAAAAAAAAAAGTTAGGGAGACAGACAGCTCAGGGGTTGGCCAAGGGGCAGGTGGGGGGAAGAGGAGGGGTGGGGCAGTCACCCTAATCCCAAGCCAGATGCCGGGCCAGTGGAGGGTAAACTTGGGGGACAGAGCCTCCGGTGGGCGGGGCGATAGTGAGGATCTGGGGTGCTGGGGTCAAGAAGATGTGGGAGAGATTTCGGTTTTCTGCTCAGTTTTCTGTCAGCCCTAAATTGCTACTTTTTTTTTTTTTTTTTAATCTTTAAGAAATAAAACCCTAGAAAAACAACCAGTGAAAAGGAGCCTGGGATTTAGAAAGCACTTGTCCCATCTCCGCCGCGACACCGCTTTATCAAAGGGAGAACTGAAGCAGACGATGCCTCTGATCACAGCGTGGCCCGGTCCCCAGGGCCCGGGTGGCAGTAAGGGAAGGACAGCGAGGAGGCTTCCGGGTGCAGGTGGCTTCGGCAGGACTCGCGGGGCAGGAGGGCGAGCTCGGCTCCTGGCAGGAGAGAGGCAGCGGCCGGCCCTGGGTCGGGGCGCTGCCCTGGGAGTTTGCCCCAGCTGGCCTCTTGTTCCTGAGGATTGTTAACAAGTTGGTTTTCTTCCACCTCTGCATTTTGGTCGTGGGCCAAGGAAAATACCCGCTGAATACAAACCAGTCTGCGGAGCGTGCCAGCAGCCCCCAGCAGTGCTGCCTCCTGGAAGCGCCCACGGGATCCGCCTCCCACGCCCGCCTGCCCTCCGGGAGACCTGGGGCCCGCTTGGCAGCGGCCTCCGCAGGCCGCAGGGCAGGTGAGGGATCCTCAGAGGGGCGGTTCCAGCCACCAAGTGTGGGCAGAGCCTTAGCTCAGTCCCCTGGGACGGGCCCTGGGGGGCACCACCCTCCACCAGCACATGGGGCTGCCCCAGACTCAGCACCACGGGGTCCCCAGGTCGGGAGGCTCAGCCTGGCTCGGCCCCCGGCACCCACACTCCAGCTGGTTTATGGCTCCAGCCCTGTGGGAGAGGAGGACGCTCACCCATCAGACGTGAGGTTGGGTCAGGCCCCCTGGGGTGGGGATCGCTGCCCACCTAGCGCCCAGGTTCCCGTCACAACCCGATCTGTGCAGGCGGAGCTGAGCCCCGGGGCCCTGGCTAACTTTCCACTCGGCGCTGGACTGAAAGGTCCCCAATCCACCTCCTGTGTGTGGACAATGGGAGGAGAAGCTGGGAGGTGGCCAGCTAGAGAGGGCCGGCCCTGGGCAGCGCCCTGTTGGTCCCCCCAGGAGGCGCCTCACCCTCTCCACCGAGCAGTGACAGGACCCCTGGACCCGGAGAAATGAATTTCTGCTGTCTGCAAGCAGCCTGGTCCCCAGACAGAGTCACTGCCCACATTGGCCAGTTGCCCTCCGGGGTGAACGTTTCAGGAGGCCCCAGCCGTGCACTTCTATTTCCACGGAGAGAGCGCTCCGAGAGGTCTGGAGAGGCCCGGACTGAGCCGGCAGGACAGGGAAGGCAGCTCCTCCGCAGCGTCTGCTTTCTCCAAGGAAAGCGTGACTCAGGCTCAGCCAGATGACTGGGATCATCCCAGCCACCAGGTCCCACCAGGCCCTGTCCTACTTTTCCCTAGAAGGCGGCAGACGGGTCAGAGCCGCCGGGCCGGGATCGCTGAGTGTGACCAAAATAGAAAACAGCCTCATCTTGGAGTTAGAGCAGGAAAACTGGCCAGAGCCCAGCCCACGGCCCAGTTCTCCGCGCTGAAGATTTTAATAGAGATCTGTCTTTTAAAAGAGATCCCTGCCCCGAAAGAACTGGCATTTGACCACTTCTACCGGAGGGTCACGGAGCTGCGAAAAGCCCTCTGTGCCCCCTCCGTGCCCCTAGGCCACCACAGTCAAGCTGCACCTACAGTGATTTGCAGAGCAGACCCCGTGTTGCACAGTTCCCCGGGCTGGGAAGTCCAGGTCAGCAGACTGCTGGTTGCTGTTGGTGACATGGGTCCTCTGTCCCCGCAAAGGACTTTGCGTTCCATTCTGTTATTTGCCGGTCGTGCTCACTACAGGTTAGCAGTGACCTGCAGGGCTCACGTCCCACCCTCTCCAGAGGACAAGGCCTCCGTGGGGCCTCGGACCGTTGCCAGAAGCTCACGCAGAGGCCTTCAAGGTCCTTGCGCCACACCTCCGCAGGATGCCCTCCTGGGGGACAGCAGTGGCTGAGCCCTACAGTGACATCCGAGCTGCCCCGACACGGGTCATGCAGTGGTGCCAGGAGACAGGAAGTGATCCCTCTGGACTGATTCGGTGTGCAGGTGGCTCGAGGAGGTGTGAACACAGCTGCTGACTTCCGGGCCCCCTGGGCCCCCGGCCCACTTCCTGTCCCCGACCAGGGACAGAGCCGGCAGGTGCCGCGTTGCGTGGCTGCTGTCTCCACCAAGTGTTTGGGGAGCTCAGCGTGTTCTTCGGCCTGGAAAATGGAAAATCGGAGGGTGAAAACACACCATGTGGCTGCCTGGGGACGCAACACGGCAAGAGGGGGCCTCCTTGGTCCTGGCAGGGGGCCGAATACGGGGTTCATCATCCCTGGGGAGGGGAGAGGAGATTGGAACAACTCAGGCTTCTCCTGGTCCTGGTCAGTGCTGAGGTCCAGGGGCCTAAATTACCCCAGGACCATGAGCACCTTGGCTGCAGCCCAGGCTGCCAGTACGCACCGCACTGACAATGTCACATCCGTCGTCTGCAGGAGGCCCCCAGAGTGGCCTTATTACCCTGCTTTACCGGTAACGAAATTACCCAAATCGCCCTTTGGGAAAGTGGGCGATTCGCCCAGGCTGCCAGCAGGCACAGCCAAAGGTGGAACCCAGCTCTGCCCTCCTGGAGCCCAGCCTTCTGTCCCGGGCCCCTGCCCTCGCCCCAGGTCTCCCAGACACCTCCCCAGAGGCTCGCCACCCCTGGGCCCCAGTCTCCTGTGTGTCTCCCTGCACTCACCTTGAAAGGCCTTGAAACTCGCTCAGGAACCCGCTCATTCCTGGCTGAGGCCCCGATGGGCACAGACACGAGAGGGAGTCCCCTGAGCAGACCCTGGAGCAGCAAGGGAAGCCAGGACCACAGCTCCTGAAGTTCTGGCCTGCGCCCTGGAGACAGAGTGCGCTGGGTCTCCGGGGGGCTGGGACGCCGCCCCTCTGACATTCCACAGTTGCACAGTTACTCACTCAGCAAACTTTCCCCAGGCCTGCTGCATCTCAGGACCTGGGCTGAGACGTGGAGGTGCAGAGATGACCAAGCCAGTGAGGCCCAGAGGAGGCAACGTGCCCTTGGGAACGAGCAAAGAATAAATAACTGTGATACAGTTAGCCTTAAACAGACGCTTGTGAGCCAGACAAGCGTGAAGAAGGACTCACCAAGGCCGCTCCTGTGCCATCATGGGAGCATGGAGAAAGGGCAGAGCTCCGTGGCGAGATGTCCGCTAGGCATCCAGGTGGCCCTGGGAGGAGCCAGCCGCGTGTGTGGGAAGGCCCAGGATCAGCTGTGGAGGGAGAGGCCCAGGATCAGCTGTGGAGGGAGAGGCCGGTCCCTTTGGGAGACGCGTGCAAGGAGTGGGGTGCAGCCGGGAGGGCGGACGAGTGAGGAAGGCGGGGAGTGAGGTGTGGGGGAGCCCTCTCCAGTCTGCTCAGGACCCTGCAGGGGGCTGTGTAGGAGCCGGGGTGACACCCGGAGATGACCTTACCCGTCGCGTCCCCTGACATCGCATCAGAGCAGGGACCTGGGCGCTGGAGGACTGAGCAGCGCCCTGGTCTGGCAGAGGTCTGCGTCTCCGGGCTTCTCCGAGGCCGGTTATTTAAAGTGGGGGCGGGCGGTATCAGTGACTACCTAATGGGGTGCGATAACCCGGGCCAGGTGCTGGGGCGCTTGATAAACCATCGAACAGCGTCTGCTGCAGATGGAATTCTGTGTCCTTCGCACACTGGCTTGTAATAAAACCGGCTCTCTTTGGGGTCAAAATGCATGAAATCATAATGCTCCCGCATTTGGCGGTGCCCGGGAGGCCTCCGTGTCCGTGAGGGCCTGGCTGGGCCCCTGCAGACTGGGAAGGGAACGTCGGGGCGCAGCCTCACCAGGCGTCCCCGGGCTCGCACTGTCCCCCGCTGGACTCCACGGCCCCGGCTCGGGGCGCCGTCCTTCTGACCTCGTGGACACCACCTCTCTGCTGATGGTGAGTTGTCCGTAACCAAGTGTGGGAAGGCCCGGCTGACACACGGGCCACTTCTGGGGTGCTCAGGACGCCGCTTCTTCCAGAGCTGGTGAGTGAGCCTCGAGGGGCGCCCTCACATGGGAGCCCTGGCGGGGTCGCCTGACCTCTGCCCTGGTGCTGCGTGGACCCAGCCCTCTCTCTGGTCTCAGGAGCTGCCAGACCCTGAATGTGAGACCCCGTCACACCTCCTGTCTCCCTCAAGCACACCTGGCCTCCAGGACCCCTCGTGCCGTACACATCTCCAAGTGGGGGCTCCCCGAACCCCACGCCTCCTGAGCTCACCCGGCTCCCCAGCTCTACCCGGCCCGTGCACAACTGCCTCTGGTCCCTAGGTAGAGGACCCCTTTCCTCCGGGTGCACATGGTACAACCAGAACTGTCCCGGCATCTCTAGACTAGTCGTGCCACGCACTTCTGCCTGTGACTGACCCATCTCATGGCAGAAACAGGAAGCGTTGCACAGTTTTGAAAGTGTTCTACAGGTTTGTCCGCCGGCTTCCTACAACCCCCTTGCCGTCTTACAGTCACCAGTGTCAGCCTCCCCCGCCACCCCCATATCCTGCCATGCAGTTTCTGTGTGTAGAGCTGTCGGCTCTGACTGCCTCAGTTTAGAGGAGGACCCAGAAGCAGGAAGAAAGCAGCACTCTCCAGACCACAGTTCGTAAACAGTGAGGATGAGAAGCAGAACGGTTCTCTGGCATGGACACCGATTTCCGACGCTGATCCAAAGCTCTGCCCCTCACCGGCACGGCCCTCGGGAGGCTGGGGTCAGGAAAACTCCAGCACTGTCCAGTTAACTTCCACTTTTTCCAAGTCAGGCTTTGGGGAACAGACCAGGAAACGCACCTGGCATCACGAGATGGACATGGCCCTGAGGCCATGGTCCCTGTGCAAATGCACACTGGGGTTTTTCCATGTGGAAAGAAAGCTGTCACCCAAGCACAGCCTGCGGACGGGTCCCCAGCCAAGGGTGACAGTGGGCATCGCAGATGGAAAGTTGGCCTGTGTCTTCCTGCCCGGCCCAGGGAGACCTGGAGAGCATGTCTCCCTGCCCCCAGTTCTAAATTTCCTGCCACACATTTGCTTGTTACATTTGCACTGCCCCCCTCCAAAAAGAGAAAACCAAAACAAAACTAAACTAAACTAAAATGAAGCTGTTCTGAATTGTAGCGTTAGGGAGTGCCACCTTCTGCCTCTCAGGAAAGCAAAACTGCGGCGAGTGCCTTTGTGCTCGTGCTCAAAGAGGCACCAGAGGCAGCGCCTGCGTGGGCCCAGGGTGAGGCACTTCCCCGTGGTACCGAGACAGCCACTGTGTCCTCACTGGAAGAGCTGGGTCTGACTTAGTGACCGCTGTGCAAGGTGCGTGAGGAGGGCAGAAAGCTCACATGTGCAACGTACGGAAATGTTGCAAACGTCCTGTGCATCTGGGGAGCCTGCTCTGACACAACCACCTAGCCCGCCCACCCCTGGAGTGTCTAGGGGCTGTTTTTCTGGGCCGAAGCTGCTGCTTCACGTCGCTTGCCCCGCGGTGCGCCTGTTCTTGGGCTGGCCATGCCCCAGCCCTGAACCGGTGATCAGTTTTCAGCTTCAAGCTTTCAGCCTGAGCCTAGCCTGGGCACTTTGGTGCCTCAGGAGGACCGTTTCAGAATAAAAAGGGAGACTGGGGATGTGGCTTAGGGTGTAGACCCTGTTTCAATCCCCAGGACCTCAGAAAAACAAGAATAAAGACCAAACTTCATGGCAGCGGCTCTCTCTCACTGGGCCACTATTTCCCAGTCCAGATGGGGCTGCGTCTGCTTGCTAGGAGCGTGTTTCAGAAGGAAGGCGCAGGGCGGGAGCTGGGCTGGGGTGCATGGAGCAGGCCACCCCTGGTGCCCCCAAGCCCTGAGGGCAGTGGGCTGCAGCTCCAGGGCCAGCTGTGGGGACCCAGAGATGCCTGGGGTGTCAGAGGTCACTGCAGGGCCGGGTGTGCAGTGGGCAACAGGCTGGGCACAGATGCCACATCCTGAGGGCAGCTGGGTCTCCGCAGAGCAGGCAGGGCAGGGATTTAACTGTAACCATGTCTCGGACATCTGTCTAGGCAAGGGTCTCCCTGCACGGTCACCCTCAGTGGGACCTGTTCTGTACCTGGTCAGGGCCCATGGACAGGGACAGAAGGACCCCACAAAGCCAGGCCACTTGTTCTTGTGACCTCCACGGGCAGGACCCGTGTCCCTGACCTCCTGGGCACCTGTCCCCGTCAGCCCCCAGGCACCACGTGGCACAGGCTGAGCGGCTTCCCAAGGCTCTGAGGCTGGCATCATTTTAAGGAAGAGGCTGCCCAACCCGGCTTCGGGAAATGGGAAGCCTGTGGAGGAAATGAGCGTTGAGTGGGTTTTGAGAGATGAGTAGGAGTTTGCTGAGGGGGACACTCTGTGAGAAAAGGAGACCCTGCCACGAGTTTAGGTAACATGCATCTCTCTTTGCTGCCAGAGTGTAAAGTGATGAACCGAGGTGTCCAGTAAACCATCCATTCAAGGGCACTTGGGGTCCACTGGCAGGGGTCTTGGGGATCCCAGATAGGCGGGGCTGCCCCTGCTCCGGGGGCCACAGGAGCAGTGTGGGGCCCTGCAGCTTGGGATGTGGGGCCCTGGAGGTGTCCACTCGCCCAGCCTGAGCCGTCTGCCCAGGTCCATGTGACCTCGGCCCACACAGCACCATCTCGGAATCTGCCTCTTCTGCCCGTCCAGAAGCCCAAGGTCAGCTGTCCCACGGCCACTTCTCCCAGGCCCCTCCTTGGCTCATGGACAGTGTCCTCTGCGTCCTCTGCACCTGCCCTGTGGACCTCACTGCACCTCAGCCCGAGAGGGAGGCCCGGCTCCCAGTGTGGCACCCTGGGGCTGGGAGGGTGGTGACCACCAGGGCGCAGGGCCAGGCTAGGCGCTCGGGGCGGTCACACGCTTGTTCTCTCCACTGTAAGTGACGTCACCCCCACAGCCTGGTGTCCTGAGAGCAGGTGGCCTGCAGACCAGGCCAGGCAGGGAGGGTCTGCAAGGCGGACCTGGGGTCCTGGGCTCCACACTCGGCTTCTTTCGGGAGAGGCTGGGGACCGAATGCAGATGGCTCTCAGCCCTTTCCCAGCCCCTTCACTCTGAGAGGTGCAGAGGACAAGGAAGCTCCACCTGACAGGAGGGAGCACATCTGCCCCCTCCGCCCTTGCTCAGCCTGCTGTGTCCCCGGTCAGCTGGGCAGAGCACACCCACCGGGCTCTGTGCTCAATGACAGAGAGACCGTGCCAGGCAGCGCAGAGGGACCAGGGCTGCGCCGGGCGGGGCCTGCCTCGGCAAGGGGAAGGGGCACCCCGCTGTGCTGGACCCCTTGATGGTGACCGCCAAGGACCCGTTTCCTGCAGGGTTCTGAGGCTGCGTGGTGAGGGTCAGCCCAGCGGGCAGGTGTCCCAGGCAGGCTGGCGCCCGGCTGGGCCTCAGCGAGCCTGCTCTGCTTGGCTGGCACTGGGCGGCAGAGCGTGCCACACCTCACAAAGAAACCAGAAGGAGCAGTTCAGGGCGGCTCCAGAAAGCAGCAAGAAGGGTGGGGTGAGCTGGTTCAAACAGCGGGGCTAAGTACCCCGTCCCTTTCACAGGAATTATTTACACACGGTAGGTACTTCTCACACACGGAGTCACATGCTCCAGATGTCTCACATGGAAACGAAAAGTGGACCAACTCTCCTGAGGCTCCTCCTCGTCCTCCTCCTGCTGGTCGTGAGATCACCCATCCCTCCAGGCCGGGTCCTCGGTGGCCCTGTGCTATCTGTTCTAGGCTGTCGTTACGTGGAGCCTTTCTAGAATGGATCAATCGCCTATGTAGCTGGCACTCTTCACCTGAAATGCCACCATTATTTGCTAAATTACAATGTGGGTCCCCCCCCATGCAGCACCCTTTCGGGGGCCAGGGCAGGCAAAGCTCACCGTCCTTGGCACCCCCACCCCACAGGGCTTCCTTTGGGAAGCACAGAAGGAGGAGAGGGAAGCAAGAACAGTTTGGTTCTTCGCTATCAGAAGCAGGAGCAAACGGGTGTGTTTAATAATTTCTCTTGGGAATCACAGCGTGTGTGTTGTTAACTGGCTACAGTCACTGAGCTACACCAGAAGGAAACTGAGGTTCTTTCAGTTCCTCGAAGGTGGCCAGATTTGGCTGTTCTATTCGGCTTGGACTGGGGATCAGGATAAGAGGGGATGTATTTAACCAGCACGCACCAGCCCCCCACGAAGGAATCCCGGTGAGCACCGCCAAAGTAACTTCTATGCCAACCTGATGACATTTGTTAATTCGGAAAAGAGTTAAAGAGAAAGAAAATGACCCCCTCACCACCACAGAATAGTGTGACATCGTACCCACCGTCACCTCAATTGAGGGAGCTCACGTCCCCTCTGTCTCGTGCTTGGCTTGTGCGTTAGGAGCTGTGAGCTCCCACGCTGCTCCCTCGGGGCCCGCTCCCGTCTCAGCTGTTAAAGCCCTCACCGCTTTAATCACGCCGCACGGGCAGCCCGAGTACAACCTGCAGGGCCCCGACCCCCCCCCACCCCTGACCTTCAGCCTTTCTGCACTCTGTCCCCATCTGTGTACCTGGACATTCGCTGCTGTCACCTCCCTGAGAGGCCCGCTGATGTGACGGTGCTGAGTGAGGCTGGGTGTGACGAAGGCTCCGGGGCTGGTGCATGGTGGACGGGGCAGCACTAGCCACCAAACTCACCACAAGGGGGGGGAGGCGCAGAGCAGACAGCAAACCCCTGCCAGCAGGAGGAGGGCGGGGATCGGAGGGGACAGTGCCCAGGGGCTGGGCACCTGCTGTGGCCCCCGCCGCTCTTCTCAGCCTCTTCACTTCAGCCCATCAGAAGAGAGGGGAGGAGGAGCAGAAGCAGCCTGGAAGAGTCACAGTAATAATGTGAGCACACGAGAGGGGAACACATTCCAGAGACCTTCCCTCCGTTTCACCCCCCGATGTCATCAGCCACCGGGGACCAAGGCAACAAACACGTCAGCCAAAAATGTCCCTAGCTCTAGGATGAGGTGGGCCGTGCTCTGGGCACACAGAGGTCACGGTCCCAGGCAGGGGACAGCAGGACTGCAGGAGCGAGGCAGGGCTGGGCCACCACCGCACCTGGGAGGACTGTGTCACTGGCCCTCACCGGCCCTAGGAGTGGGTATCATCACCGTCACCTGCTTTCCGTAGTTAAGGAAACAGAGGCATGGAGATTAAAGCGCTCACCAGACCCCTTGGGGGCTGGCAGCATGACCCCAAGGGACCCACAGCCAGGCACCGATCTCACACTCAGCCCCCGCCAGGCGTCCCTGCATGACCCTCAGGAATAAGACAGGAGAAAACAGAACAGGCGCAGACCTGCTTGGCTCACTGGATGACAGCTAGCAGGCGTGTTTAGAGACCCACACACAGGCGTCACCATTCGGGTCACCCTCAAGTGCCAACACCCCTAACTCACCCCAGCAGAGCAGCGACGGCATCACCCCAGCAGGTGGCACTGCCGGGCCAGAGCTCTGTGCTGCCACCTCTGCTCCATCACTGGGTGCAGAGGGAGGTGCCCGCGGGCCATGGGAGGGGCAGGCCCCCGTCTGGCATCTGGGGCTCTGCGACAGTCTCCAGCCAGCTTCCTACACACCACATGGGGTCCCCAGAAGCAACCGACCTGGCCCATGCCCGACACAGAGCGGGCATTTGGTGGGTGTTTGTGGGGCAAGTGCATGGTTACGGGTGCAGGTTTAGAACACTACCATACGAGCCCAGGAGTTTTTATTTGTCTTGTTTTGAGACAGGGTCTCACTGTGCAGTTCAGGCTGCCTTGCACTCTCTATGTAGCCAGGCTGGCCACAAACTCTCAATAATCCTGCCTCAGCCTCCAAAGTGCTGGGATTACAGGCATGTGCACCAGCACGCCTGGTCTCCAGGAGTCTTAAAAGAAACAACAGCTGTGTTATTTTACTTGATTCTCTTCTTCTGAAAGTCAAAGTTTATCACAGTTTCACACCAAAAATTATTCAGAGTGAAACCAAATTAATCCAAACTAGCAAGCAACACAGTCATACTAAAAATCCTAAAAGGTTTATGTTTGACTTCTGTTTTTCAGGATTTTGTGACACACACTCTCATCTCTTCCCATGTGCTGCACACCACTCTGACATGACAATCATCCTATAGTTTTACTACTCCGTCACTGGTATTTAACCAGAAAGTGCTCTTCAAGGACAAAGCTGGGGACCAGGGATATAGCTCAGTGGCATAAATGTCTGCCTGGCAAAGCACAAGGTCCTGAGTTTGATTCTCAGTACCAAAATAAAAATAACAATTTTAAAAAGAATAAAGCTGGGGATGGGGGAGTCCCAGCATTTGGGAGGCTGAGGCAGGAGGATCACCACGAGTTTGAGGCCAGTGTAGGCCCCACAGTAGGTTCAAGACCAGCCTCAACTGCACAGCGAGACTGACTAAAAAAAAAAAAAAAAAAAAAAAAAAAATGCCCGCAAGAATAAAACGGGGTTTTTCCTCGTTGCATCTGCAGACAGGAGAGGCTCTGTCGCAGCCTTCTCAGCTGTGACAAATCCCCGGGATGGGTTGGTGAGTGGGACATTCTCCACTGTGTCTCCTGCCAGGGACTGCAAGGAGCCCCACAGCGGGGTGCAGGTGAGGATAGAAGCAGCGTGGACCTGCACCAATGAGCCCGGGTCGGCCGCCCTGAAGTGACCCGGAAACCGCCACCTCTGTCCAGGCAGAGTGACCCTGAGTGCACAGAGAAAGCCAGCACAAACTCGGTCCGAGGTGGCCAGGAAAACCTTTACCAAATGCCTAGCAGCTAGACTGTGCACTAAAACACGCCAGAGAATAAGTTAGCCATCCACTCACTCGGGACAGCAGCAAAGGCTGGGATGAGGGAGGAAGATCCGTCCTCTCCCACCTTAGTGGTCAACTTTAGGGGCCTCCGAGAGTCGGCCCAGGAAGCCCTGAGAGGAAAAGAAAGGATCCCCGGCTCGCAGGCAGAGGAAGGCGACACGGAGCTACAGGACACCCCGATACCTGGGAGTTTTCCCCAGGTCGCCTTCCAGCATCACTTTGCTGAGCGCCACCCCGCAGGCATCTGCCTCTGCCATGAGGCCACGTCCACGGGACCAGGCTGGCTGCCCCCACGGGACGGGAGGTGCTGCCCTCTGCGCTGAGCCTCCTGACAGGCTCTGGAGAGGCGTCCCAGTCTCCACACAGATGTAAATTTTAAGCCAACCTCTAATGGGCATTATAGTTACACCACCTGCTTTTAAAGGCACCTACTAGTGTGATTCTGTCTCCAGTGCACAGAAGGGAACGGGGGTGCGTTCAGAAGAGTTGTGCTACTTTGTACTTTATTCCAAGTCTTGGGCTTCGGGTTCCTCATCTGTAAAACTGGGGCAGGGCCAGCTTCACCCAGCACCCGCTGGGCTCTGCACACCTTTCGACACACTTGGTCTTACCAGTCCTTCTAGGTGACAAACTAAGGGCGGAGACGGAATCAGGCCTTAAAGAGCAGTGCCCTGGAGCTCCCCACCCCCTGCGGCTATGACTTCTTGTTCCAGTGCAGATAAGGTTGGCAGCGCGTCCTGTACTGTTCTCTGCTATCTCCCTCTGGCAGGATGCACGGGCTCTGTCCTCTTCCAAGGCTGCTATCCACCGCTCTGTCTTTTCTCTGTATCCTCGCTTGCCCTGCCCACTGCCCCAGTTTCTAAAGGCCACCCCCCTCCAACGTGTAAAACTAGAACGTCCCTTTTGTTCTGATGCCCAGCACTTGGGACATGAGTCGGGCTGGGTCACGAGCATCTAAAATCGTGGAAACAGATCCTCCTCCTTCCCCTGGGTCTCTCTGATCTCCTGCACTCTGCAGCAAGACTGCGTGGGTAACCTGCCTGGTCACAGCAGGGGTGACAGAAGGGATCCCAGCTGCAGGCTGCCAGCAGTTCCCCTTGCAGCGGTGTCCTCCCTGCTGGGGCACAGGCCAGCCACAGTGCGAGGCGGGCACTGGCAAAGACACAGCACCCGCCCGGCACACAGCAGGCACTCGAAGGCCGGCAGGCCTCAAGACGAGACGCAGGCCGGGCAGCAGCTGGTGATCCCACATAAAACCTCTTACATGTGCACAAAATAACTGAGTGCCACCTTGGTATTTTACCACCAAAAACTAACTCTGGAACTCCGTATTTTCCTGTTTCGCTGAATTAATGAAGCACTGATAAACCCAGAGATCTAGTAAGTCAGAATTTATTCTGAAAATACCATGAGAAAGCAAGATAAATGGGTCCAAGGTTTCCTGCTGGACTGACAGTCGGTAGCACTTTGGTACTTTTTAGGGTAGAAGACACAAAACCGCAGGCTGCGCCTTTCCCGATTCACTTGGGAAACCAAGGCAGCTGGGAGGGGAGAGCCGAGGGGCCCTCACCGGCCCCAGGCGCCCGAGGGTTTGTAGAGCAGGTTTCCTCAAAAGCACTTTTCCAGGGGGATAGTAAGCAGGTGTCTTACACACGCATGCGTGCACACACACACACACACACACACTCACGCCCCGTGGCTCTGGTGCGGCTGCTGTAATCGTGAGATCTATGAAGACCCAGGGGGCCTGGTCACCAACACAGTGGTGTTCAGCACGTCTGGGCCACAGGTTCTCCAACCTCTGCGTCCATCCATGGACCAGGTGCTAACCTGATGGTGTCTTTGTTACTTCCCTAGTCTCAGGGACAAAAATACCCAACAACCAGACGTTAGAGAAGAGGTTCAGGCCAGAGCCCGAGGGCTCCGGGCCGGGCCAGGTCAGGTGCAGAGGAGCCGCTCACCAGCGCCTGCGAGCAGAGCAGAGGGTGGAGGGCGAGGAAGGCACAGCTCCCTAGGAGCCCGGGCCCAGCCGAAGGGGTCCTAGGGACACATCCCGTCCCTGGGACCACTCATGAAAAAGATCCTGTGGGAAGGAAACCTGAGAGCGACCAAGAGCAGGCACCCGGAGGAGGCTGCCAGGCGCCTTTGCTCACCTACCCGGCCAGGTCTGGGCATCTGACTCGGTTTTCTGAGATCACGTGATGACTACAGACTTCCTGAGGGTCCGGCTGGCCACATGGTTTATGAACTACATGGATATGTCTACACAGCCAAAATATTATGTTGTTAAAGTTCATTTAATACTTAAAAATATATATACAGTTCTATAAATTCAGAACACAGGGCCAATCTTTAATGCTATTAGGGTTAATATTTGGGTCACAAAATGTTAAACAGCATAGATATCACAGACAGTGAAAGATCTTATTTTACTTTACTTTATTGCTTCCCTCCAAAGACACCCTTTGCTGAAAAACAAACATGCACTCTGATGGCAGTCTTACAAAGAAAAGGTAACTAATAAGTAGGCTTTAACTCAAGAAGAATACAAACAAAAGCTGAAATGATACTGTACGAAAAGATTTATGGATAGGCAGACAGACTTTCATTTTAGATGGGTAATTCAAGTCAGAATCAACACATGAAAGACAAACTCCGTTTTGATACAAAAATGTTTCCACACCATTACCTCCTAAGCCTTTTGGAAGAGGTGTAGGGCACAGGCCTGGGAACACAGTGTTTAAGAAGGTCACTTTGCCTGGTTAAAATGGGTCATAATCCACACACTCCCAGTGATTTTGCTTCTCAGAGTTTAAAAGTGGAGCAGACCCATGATATCAAAGTGTCACAGCACACAATGATTTCCATCTTGTCAGAAATAAGCTATATATCAGCGCCATTAAAAAACGCACTTGACAAAGGCAGGGTTGACCTGAATTTCGCTCTCAGGAAGAGCACAGCACCGCTGGTCACAGTGCTGCAGGGTCCCAGGGTCAGGAGTGCCGCGTGCACAGACGTGGTGACGCAGACACCAGCTCACACCGCGTGCTTCTCTGAGGTTGCTGCAGAGATAACTTATTTTCTGGCTTTGGAAAAGCAATGTAACAGTCAGACACGATTTCCTTCAGTTTTTCTGTTCATTTTCCTTGTAAGTCCGTTGGTGCACTTCGTCTGTGTCATTGATGCAATCTTAGCCTCCCAAAACCCCCAGGTCGCAGTGAGCAGTGAGCACGGCCGTTATTGCACTGGGCTGCAGACGCCCGTTCACACTGCACCACACGCCAGGGTGTCTCGGACCTCCTTCCAGGCCACCCTGGGTGCGGCCGAAACCAACTTGGTTCCCGATCACTGTACACTCAGCCAGGACGGTGGACCCCCGCCCGGAAGCACCTCCAAGCCGGGAGAGCACCCGCCTGCCCGGGAGGAGCGAACCCAGCAGGGCTGAACGACTGCCATCGCCGGTCCTGTGGCCTCCACTGTCCACGGCTCAGGGTCTATCGGATCTTTTGGATATAAAAGACCACGGGAAACCATCCTGCTGCGGGGCACACAGCTCAGACACTGGGAGTTACTAGCGGCACCCGGAGCCCCGGAGGCTGGGTCAGTCCCAGTCTGTATGCTGTGCATCCGTCACAATCTGAGCTTAGACTTCACTTTGACATTTTCTGCCTTATTCTTCTGTGTAGTCTACAGGATATGCAAATTAAGTGATTTCAATAAATAGGAAATGTTAATTATTTTGCAAATATGAAGCAGAATCAGCTAATAATGCAATCAGCAAAATACACCCTGAACAGAGCTGCTACCCCACAACGCCTCTCTCCCTTCCCTAACCCTAACCTTGTGCCCCTCTTCCCGAGGTGCAGACGCAGGCCGAGGGCCGGGCCCTACCCGGCGGCCACGGACCACTTCCGAGGTGAGTCTGCAGCTGTCAGGTGGTCAGACACTGAAAATAACGAAACCACGAAATACGCTGCACGGGAATGTTAAAAGGCGCCATCTGAAGTTTAAAGCAGTAGCAAATCACAGTCTTAACAGCTGTCAGCGGGTGACGTTAGTTCAGGGACGTGTAAAGAACAGCAGAGACTCTGCTCAGCCTGGACCTCTGCAGCAGCTCCCGCACTAACACTGAGAAGCAATGTCTGCCCCACGTCACACACACACTGGCTTTCATGTGAATCCCATTTTACCCAACACTCAACCAGCAAGGCTTCATTTACACTCCTCGCTAAATTCAGGAAGCAGAGTCGCGTGAGGCCGTCTGTGAGGGCTGCCACCGCCCGCACCAATGACAGCCACCCTCATTCACGGACGGAGACCCAGAGGCAGCCGAAGAGGGTCCCGCAGACACACGCGTAGGCGTAGAGCTTCCGCCCGGCCTCTGTGGTCAGCAGACCGGCGGTCAGGCCGCTCAGGAGCAGCACCGACGGCAGCGTCTTCGTGAGACTCAGCTTCGAGTGGACGCTCTTCCCAGGAAATCTGTGCCTGCTCTCCGGATCTGGTGATTCATAGAATTCTATAAGCAACCTGTGCCCGGAGGGAAACAACACAACTTAAAGCTCCCGTTTTAGTCATTTTAATCAGCAAGTTCAACAAACAACCTGCCGTGTGCTTCGGTGCTCGAAAGGCGCAGGTTCCTGAAAATGAGGGTGAGAGGGGAGTGGCCAGAGCCTCGGCTCAGGGTCAACGCTCTGGATTCCCTGTGACCCTGCCTCCCCCAGGGACACCGGTGTCCGATCCGCAGCACCACAAGCATGGACAGAAGTGTAGGCAGCACCAGGAAAGGCTCAGGGACCCCAGACTCACAAGGGGAGGGGACAGGGCTGTGAGCCACCCTGTCCATGCCTGTCCCACAGCCTGGCTGCATGTCCACCACTTTTCTGTCTCACACAGGGGTCAGTGACTGGGAAGGCCAAGTGCAAACCAGGAAGGGGCACTCGTGGAGCACGGCCCAGCGGGCACGCATGGTGGTGAAGGGAGATCTGCTGGGACGCAGGTGCGGCACGGCCCACGGCCACTCACTTGTCCTTCCTCTCAAAGCGCTCGTGAAGCCATCGTTTCATGGAGTCCTGCTCCTCTGGGATGTCTCTTCTGTCAATACGATCCACGTGGATATGAACTTTGGGACAGTCTCTGGAGAGGAAGTCTAACAAAGAGCAAAACATATTTCGCTTCTTAGTATTTTAGGAAACACAGTTAAATATCGTTATTCATACGGTGGAAAGGAGGCCCACTCCCCACTCCGGGCAGCTGCTCCCTACACCTTCCAAGCCAGCCTCCCCCAAGCTGCCGTGACGTTCATCTTATTATGGGACAGGAGAGCCACCGGACAATGGCACTGTCTCGCTGTGCCCAGAAACCCGGCCCCTGAGGAGTGCTCCCGAGCACCGGCGGATGACCGGACAGTGCCTGGTGACGCCCGCCGGCTTCCGGCTGGTGGAGTAAGTCCCACTCTTGCTACCGTCTGAAGCCCCAGTGAGGTCTGCGTCTGTCCTGTGTGGCCAGAGGGCACAGCCTGAGGAGCATGCTCACCGACCAACACAAGCACCGTGAGGAGTGCGCAGTGCCCGCAGGCAGCAGCCATGGAGGCAGAGCACCCGGGCAACACAAATGGGGCCGCACCCAGGCTTCCTGCCCACCCAACCCCGGGCCCCGCTTCGCTGGAGCCAAGACGGCCTGTGTCTGTTTACCTAAATGATTCTGATCATTTAACATTCTTTTCCTTGTGATATGTGACACCTACAACACGTCTAAGTCCTAAAATCCTAGCACCTGTTTGAAAAAGGAAGTCAGCCTCCCTCAGCGCCATCCCTGCACAGATGCACGCGGCCTCCACGTGTCAGCCGAGCCGCCCTGCCGGCCTCTCTCTGCGCACGCTGGGCGGGCAGGCAGCCCAGGCACGGCACGGTTGGCAGCAACGTCCGCCGGGACCGACGAGGAACACCTCCAAAGCCAGCCCGGGGACATGCAGGGGGCACACTGCCCCGTCTGTGAAGTGCGCGTTCTGTCGGAGGCCGGGCCGTGCGGCGTGAAGCTGCTGAGCGCGGGCCTCCAGCCGTGCTCAGGTCAAGATGACACCGTGGCGGAGGCGGCCGATGGCGCGTGCTGCTGACACCCCTGTTCAGGGCAATCGAGCTGCCAGACGTAGAGGTAGGACAGCCCTCTTAACCGGTGCAATTCACTGCTGGGAGAAACCTTTGACTGACTCCCAGACACTCTCAGTGTCTGGGCTTGCCTCAGTTTCCCCCTGCTTTGTTTGAAAACCTAATAAATACAGAGTGTCCAGAGCCAGGAGTGTTGGCCTTCCTGGACGCCCCCCAAACCATACCACTGCTTTCTCAGCCCTGCACTCAGTTAGGACTGAGGGCTGGGCCGTGACCCAGGGACCCAGGAGCGAGCCTATAAGCTCTGACTTCCGCGTGTCACCAAGTAGCTCGCTTCAGTACATGTGAACACGAACTCACCCGTCATGGTTGTGCTTTCTACCTGCTGTCCTTGTCTGTCTTTCCCTTCGTAGACCACTGTAACATCGTAAATGGCATCTAGGTAATTCTTCATAGAATCAAAAGCAACGAAAGTTGCCTTTATCCTTGGTGTCAGCACATATTTTAATACTGGGAGGCCTGGAAAAGACAGGATCAGTCTGGTTAGGGTCTGGGAACCCATTAGGATCAACATCCAAATTGTTCTTCCGTTTCACAATCAGGAATACACACAATGCCACACCCTCTGACCTGCAGGCTCTGAAAGCACTCACAGCCTTGCTGCTTAAATCCACCACACGCTGAACACCTGCATGCACACAGATGGTGGACACCTGAGTGGACACAACACGACCGCGTTCCATGCAGGTCACCGTGCAGACACCGGAGCCCAACCTGTGGACCCGACTGATGGCACCTGAGGTCCTAGGGGAGCCCAGGCCCTGCCATGGAGGACATGGACAGATGCGAGGACCCCGATTCTGACAGCCCTACAAGAGCAGCAGCATCCAGCCGTGATCACTGGAGATGTTTTAAGACAGCACAATTCCGTGTCTCTGCCTTCCGGTCTGTGTGCAAGCGTGCCGTGTTGTGCTGGTGATACAGGCTGGGGTGCAAAAGACACTGGTTCCCACAATGCATGTCTGACCGCAACCCTCTGGGCGAAGTGTTTAATTCACTCACAGTGCATAAGGAAAACCTGAGGAGCGTAGCAAGCTGTGGACCCCGCCTGCCACGGTGCTACCACTGCCTGCTCTGCCATCCGTTCCACCAGCTTCCCAAGTCCGTGGCCCGCAGAACCACGCCGCAGCGCTCAGCGTGACATTTAACACCATGTCAGTCACCCCAGAAGCAGGCAGAAGCACGGCACTCAAGCAAGAGGAAAGGAAAAGCACAACAGCGACAGTTTGGAAATGCCAGCATTGTGGCTGACAGTAAGAAACAGCCACTGACAATGGGTAAACGATCTAAACTAACCCTTCAAGTGCAGCTCCGACCATCTGTGTCTTCCAGTTAAATTCTCTTCCCCTCACTGCACCCTGCATGCTCCAGACAGGGCACAGCTACCAAAGAGCAAGACACGGGTGGCCCAGAAGCCCAGGGAAGGGACACTGAGGCCAAGAAAGGGCACCAAGGGCCAGGAAGAGCAGTGCCAGCAGCAGCAAGCAGGCTTGGTGCCCCTGCCAGGGTCCCAAGTGGAGGTGTCTGTGTGAGGCGTCGGAAGCGACACTGCCAGGCTTGCCCCCAGTACCAACCACCATGCACTCTGCCACTCCCCGAGCTGCTGTCACGCCAGCGGTGCTCGTGGGGAACGTGGACGGAGCCGGCACCCTCTCTAGGCCCCCAGAACCTCCCCTAGGGAAGCAGGACGGTCACGGCGGTGCGGACCAGGGGTTTTCAGCTCCGCAGTGTGATCTGGTACTCACGACCCTGAAACCCTGAGTCACTGCTGCAGAAACGACTTTGTCATAATACTGAGAGAGGCCAGAATTTTAGGGGAGAAGCCCAAAGGACAAGGCATTCCTAACTAACTGCTCCAGCTCCACAGGCCCCAGCTCTGCCCCCTGGGGCTTCCAGGCCCGAGCCTGACCCCTCGGCTCAGCTGCTCGGCCCAGCTACGCTCTGGGAGCCGCCCTCCCTTTCCAACTAAGACAGTGCACCGCACCCTCGAGCAGGTCTCCTCCTCAGGGTGGTTCGTGCGGCACTCTGGGAGCACCATACGTGACACATGGGGCAGCACCGCTCCTGATCTATGTAGGAAATGCTATGCCTCAACAGAGAATTCAGCCCACAATGCGCTCTATATATGTGTTACCACACTCCACCTCCACAAAGTCAGTAACTGAGGGCAGAGAAGTGAAATAAAAAGAACTGCACCCAGCAAGACCTTCGAATGTCTAGCTCAGGACTTTTTCCACTCTGTAGTTAGTAAAAAGCAAGATACAACCCTAACACTACAAACGGGTAGATGTTAATGAGGCAGCCAGGCATGGCAGTGCACACCTGTGATCCCAGCACTCGGGAGGCTGAGGCAGAGGATCACTGTGAGTGTGGGGCCAGCCTGGGCCACACCGGGAGACCCTGTCACAGAACAGCAGCAGAAAGTTTCTGAGGTAACGCAGCACAAGGATGAGTGCCTCAAATGGGATATGAAACATTCTCAAATAAAGAAATATTGCTCATAGTTAAGATCTTTTAAGTCACTCACTGTCACTGGTGGGAGCTTTAGGAGAAAGGGGTGAGGGGCCGGGGCAGAGGGGCAGGGAGGGGCTTAGACGGCGGAGCACTGGCCGCAGGCCACACGCAGCCTCGGCAGGGCCTGCGGAGGCTCTGCCAGTGACCTCCAAGCACTCAGGACGCGCGACTACTCAGGACACTGGGCCACAGGCCTCGAGCGGCTGAAGTGGCACAGCAGTGTGTAAAGGAGACGGGGAAACATGGTCAGCGAGGCATGGACGCTGAGTCAAGCACACAGCGGATGTGGTACGAAGGAGGCTCTTGCCAGTCAGCTGAGCCACGCAAGGAGGAACAGCTGGGAGGGATTTGTGTGCACATTCCCCTGAGGAGAGGAGGGAGAGACCATGAGCTTACATCAAGCATGCAAATGCTGAGGTGAAAGAACATTCTGGAAGCTGCTGGAGATATGGACTCCAAAATGGCAAGAATCAGGGGACCTGGCCCTGTGCAACACACAGTGCTCTCCCTGCCAACTCCGTGCTGTGGGTTCAGCGCCCTGGCCACGGCCTCCTGCCAACCCCAAACCCACTCCGTGCTTAGGGCAGCAGAGGCACCAGCTGACGGACCTGACCAAGCGGCACCCTGGAGGGGAAGGAGCCCTGGAGGTGCAGCAGCCCCAGGGAGCAGTACTGGACCTGGCCGGCAGCACTAGCTCCAAGAAGAGCCCAGTCACTGTAAATCACAAAAAGAGTACAGGGTTTTTACACGGAAAGTGACGCCCTAACCGTCACCAGAGGTGGAGATGCTCGCTGCTGCTTGTGCCCCACAGCCAGAGTTTAATCAGGCTGCTTTTGGGGAGGGGTTAACTGTTACCCCTACAGAACAATCTCCTTCAGGGTTCCAGCGACACCCTCCCACACTGACTGGGTGAGAGGCAGTCACGGAGGACAGCTGTGCAGCAGGTGTGGGTTGACCTAAACCTGCTGAGAAGTTTCAGCTCAGGCTGGGAAAGACATGGGCCTCAGCCCTCATGCTGAGAAGCCAGTCCCAGGGAGTGTGGCTCTCAGAAGCAGCTGGATCGGAAAGTGCTGGCAGTAAGTCCAGTAGCCTGCCAAACCCACAGCGGCCGAGACCACCGCTCTGACTGCCTTCCCCATCTACCCTGTGAGCAAGGGCACCCCAGCTCCGACAGCTGCCACAGTGGGGTGCACGGACAGAGGGGCCTCTGAAGTAGGAAGACACCTCGCAACCCACAGGCAGCACAGTGAGGTAGGGAAAGTCACGACTGGCTGAACTGACTGCAGAGCCTGGAAAGAAACCACTGAGGAGAAACAGCGCAATTTTTTCCCCAACTCAAGTTTTTCCTTTTTGTCGTTTTTCTTGTTTTTTTGCAGGGGGAGAGGGATTTGGGTTTTTCTCCTTTTGTCTTTTTCTTTTCTCCTTTTTTTTTTCTTTTTTCTTTTTCTTTTTTTTTTTTTTTTTTGCTGATTTTGGTTTTGCTAGTTTGTTTCTTTCTTTCTTTCTTTTTGGTAATGGGGATTGAACCCAGGGCCTTGTGCATGCAAGACAAGAGCTCTACCACGAAGCCACACCACCACCCGTTTTTACTTTTCTGTTACTTTGCTCCAATACAGTTAATTTCCTTTTATTCCTCAATAGGCTCCTTTACCTTACTTTTCTTTCTTCCTTCTCAGCTTCCATTAATTTTTCAAATTCTTCCAATCTCCAGTCCATCATGACCTTTAGCCTTCCTAATACAGCCACTAGGCTTTATGAATTTTCAGATAGCTAGTTAACTCTATGTTACTACTGTTAAATACTGTCCAATTGTTAGTGGAGGTAAAGTTGTTACATTGAGTAGCTACTTTCTCTATGTCAATATCTGGTTTGTCTTAGTGCTCCTACTTTGATTTTAGATCCCCTTTTTGTGTTTAAAGATGGCATATTACCGGTTCTTAGGTATGTCAATATCCAGTTTGTCTTTGATGATGTTATTTGTGCAGATTTCACTATTATTGAAAGGTGACACAGTTACTGCTATTCTTCCATTTTCCCTGTATGCCAATACTTGGATTGCCTCTGTGTCACCAACACAACCATGGCCCATTCCCAGAAAATGGGGTGCTGGGCCAAGTACATCACCTCCTCCCTGCTCAAGTAAATGGAGGTGGCTGGATCGTGGGAGAGGCAAAGGCCTAGTTAGGCACACTCAGAATGCACCCCTGAAAAGCAGACCTAAATAAAGAGGCCTCCATGCTAGGAACAAGCCTTCCACTACAATCGATCTGAGGAAGTAGGTGAAAAACCAAAACAAAACTAAAAACCAATAGAGATATGAGAAGACCAAGTGACAGAATGTCCCTAAAAACTCCCAGCTCCCCAAAAGTTGACCTGTGGGACACTGAGGTGGATGAAATCAGAAACTGCATAACTAGATTATTTGAAAGGATAATAAAGGGAAAAAAAAACCACTAACGTGATTGGCAAGCTCAAAGAAGACCGAACTAAGCAGATAATTGACTTAATAATAATAAAACATAGGCAAATTTGGAGAAGACACTAATAAAAATCTAGCTGAGCTAAACAAAATGATAAAGAACATGAATGATCAGTTTATCAAAGAATTAGAGGTCATGAAAAGGTACCAAACAGTAACTCAGGAAATTAAAAGTTCTACTGAAAAGATGGTGTTATAATCAGGGATTGTGAGGAGAACAATTAGAATCACGACAAAGAATTTATATTATTATTTCATGATGGTCACCCAGAGTTAAACACAAGAAAGTGCAGGAAATCTGTCCACAGCACTAAAGACATAGGATATTCAGCCAAGGGCCTGGATCCCACAGCAATGTCCTGTATGAGTCCAGCTGAAGACCTAGAGCCCATGACAATGCCTCCCACGAGACCAACAGGAGGTCTAGAGCCCAGGAGAAGGACTCACGCCAGTCTGTTTCATGGATCCGTGCTGGGGAGGTCCAAAGGTCAGCAGTGGAAGCCAGAAAGTCTATGCCAGTGGGGTGAAGGAGCTATGCTGGTAGGTTGAGGGTTCTACACTGGAGCCGAGAAGTCACACTCAAAACAAGGACCAGGGCTGCCCTGAAAAGCACCACAGCCATCCTTAGCGACATGGAGGTCCCGAGCTCCTCTGACGATAAGCACAGTCGAGTGTATGTCAGGAAGCCAGTGTGACAAGCTTCTCCTGGAGATGAAATATCATCTTCCCCTCTGGAGCCAGGAAGTGATGCTCCATGTAAGGACCAGAGCTCCCCAAAGTGAACCGTAGCGACTCTCACCAACAAGGTCCCGAGCTCCTCTGATGACAGTGGTTGCACTCACATGGGGGAAGCTAGTCATGACGAGCTCCTCCAGGAGAACCAGCGGCTCAAACAGCAACACTTAGCGAAACCCACAACGCCTCGCTCTTCTTCTCCACATATTTATGCTGGCAACCTTCCTCAGGTGGGCCATCTACACTCAGCACCATGCTGATTTAATTCAGCTGGTATTAAATTGGCCACTAGTTTTTAATCCATAACAGATGGGCAGATGAAGCAACCAATGTGAGGACAGAGTGTAGAACTAAAAGGTAGGGCTGCTCCTGGAGACCAGTGATTCTGAGACACCTTAAAAACCACAAAACAACATGAAAAATGGATCCAACAAATGCTAAGTGACACAAAGAAGACCACGACAAATTGGAGTTAGAAAAAAAATCAGAAGACAGCTCAAATGGCATAAAAAAACTCTTTAAAGAAATATTAGAAAATTTTCCAAATATAGCGAAAGAATTAGATAAGTGAGGTATACAGGATCCCAAAGAGCAAAGATCAGAAAAGATCCTCTCCAAGACACATCTTACAAAAAAATCCCAGAAATCCAACCAAAGGACTGAACCTTAACAGCTGTTAGAGAAAAGTGACAAGTCATTTACAAAGGAAAACTCATTAGAATTACAGTAGACTTCTCAACACAAACCTTAAAGGCAAAGGAGTATGGAGTGACAGGAAAGTCTCAACTCCTTTCCAACAGCGCTCCCAATGTGAGTGGGCTGAGTTCCTCAATCAAGACGCAGATTGGCAGAATGGGTCAAGAAACAAAACCCAAAGGCATGCAGCATGCTGTTTACAAGAAACACATTTAATTCAAAAATGTACAAATTCAAAATTGAAGAATGGAAAACAATATTCCATGCAACAGGAACCTAGAAAAAAGCAGAGGGAACTTATTTTTAGACAAAGTGGACTGTAAGCCAAAACTGATCAAAAGTGGCAAAGAAGGTCATTACATACTGATTAGAGAACAATTCAACAGGAAGACTTAACAATTGTAAACATCATACACAGCACACAGGCGTACCCAAATGCACAAAACAAATACCCCTGGACATAAACAATCAGATACGGATCAACACAACTGTAATGGGGGGCCTTAATACCCACTGTCACAATAGATTGACCGAAGAAAATCCACAGAGAAATATCAGAGCTGAAATAAACCTTTGAACAAATGGACTTATTAGACACCTACAGTATATTCCACCCAACAACAGAACACCCATTTTTCTCAGCAGCACATGAAACTTTCTCAAAAATAAATCACATGCTGGCCAATAAAACATGCTTAAATTAATGCAAAACAACTGAAATTATCCCATGCATATTATCAGTCATAGTGCAATGAAACTAGAAATCAAAGGCAAAAGCAATCACAGGAAATAAACCCGTAGAAATTAAACAATATATCACAAAGACAAAAGGCACATGTTCATCTCAATAGACACAGAGAAAACCTTTGACCAAATCTAACATCTATTCTGTATATAAAAAAAAGTCCCTAAAGAAAAGAAGTACAGAGACTGTATTTCAATCTGATAAAAGCTGTTAGTGACAAACCTACTGCCAACATCGTATCAAATGGGGAAAAACTAAAAGCTTTCCCTCTAAAATCAGGAGCACACAGGGCCAGCCACTACCATCACTCATGTTCAATGTAGTACTCAAAACATCAGCCACAGCAATCAGGAGAGAGAAACAAATAGCACATGTGTAAGAAAGACTTAAGTCAAATTATCGTATTTGGCACATGGCACAATCCTCTTCAGAAAGACCCAAAAGCAAGGCACCAAAAGCCTGCTGGAGTTAGTAAGCAAATGCAGTAATGCAGCAGGATACAAAATTGACTTAAGAAAATCAACAGCATTCCTCTACACTAATAAAGAGCACACTGAGGAGGAAATTAGGAGAGCAACGCCATTCATAACCATAAACACTTGAGAGCTAACCTGACACACAGTGAACGGCCTAGTCTCTAGCAAGCCGAAGTACTCTGAAAACGAAAGATCCAGGAGGACACAAGAAGTGGACAGAGCCCCTGGTCCCAGACAGGCAGAACCCGTAGTGTCACAACAGCCACACTTCCAAACTCGTGGGCAGATTTAATGCAACCCAATCCAAGTCCAAACAGTACCCCTCAAAGAATCAGGGAAAACAATCCTAAAATTAATTCATGTGGAACCAGAAGAGCCCCAGAATAGCAAAGCAATCCTGGGAAAGAAGACCAAAATAGAGGTATCTCAATCCTGGATTTAAATGATACTACAAAGCTACAGTGATAAAACAAAACACTAGCGTGGTATCAGGATAGAAACAGACATGTACATCAGTGGAACAGAACACAAGACACAGTAGTCAGGTGTGGTGCTGCACGCCTGTAATCTCAGCACTTGGGAGGCTGAGGCAGGAGGACTGCCATGAGTTTGAGGCCAGCCTGAGCAAGATAGTGAGTTTAAAGCCAGTTTGAACTATATAGAGAGAACTTGTTTCAGAAAATGAAACAAAACAAAACAAAACACCCAGGGGAAACAGAAACAAACCCAGGCACATCCAGCTACCTGATTTTTGACAAAGAAGCCAAAAATATACAACAGAGAAAAGAGTTTCTTTTAAAAAATCATGCAGAGAAAACTGGCTACCCACATGCAGAAAACTGAGCGAAGACCCATATTTCTCATTATGTTCTAAAATAAAATCAAACTGGATCAAAGATCTAAATATTAAAACAGAAACACAATGTGCTGGAAGATAAAACAGGTAAAAATCTTGAAGACACAGGCATAGGAACAGGCCTTCTGAACAGAAGCCCCACTGCACAGAGGATACCATCAAGAATCAACAAAAGGTATCATAAAATGGAAAAGCTTCTTCACAGCAAAGGAAACAACCACTGGAGTGAAGAGACAACCTATAGAATGGGAAAAATATTTTGCCAGCTATTCCTCAGACAGAGGACCAATATCCAGAATATATAAAGGAAAAAAAAAATCAGACTTCCCAAAATAAAAGAACCAATGAAAAAAATGGGCAACTAGGATGAATAGACACTTCTCAAAAGTACAAATGGGAGTAAATACGTGGAAAAAGTTAACGTTTCTGACCGTTAGAGAAACGCAAATTAAAACAACACTGAGATTCTGTCTTACTCAAAAAGAACAGCCACTGTCAAGAAATCAGACAGTAGGGGCTGGGGATTTAGCTCAGCAGCATCAGCGCCTGCCTGGCAAGTGCAAGGTTGTGAGTTCGATCCCCAGTACGAAAAAACAAAAAAACAAAGGAATTTAAACAATAACTGATGCTGGCAAGGCTGCAGAACGAGGAGCCTTCTCCACTACTAGCGTGAATGCAAACTAGAACAGCTACAATGGAAGCCAGCATGGAAATCCTCAAAAACAAAACAAGAGCCAACAAGCCAGGTCTGGGAACCAGCACCATTCAAGTGACAGCCAGACCCAAGCCTCTCCCTGTGAGTCGGCGCCATTTGCAGACAGCGGAGAGAGGACACAGCCACACCAGGAAGCAAGCCCAGTCTGGGAACCAGCGCCATGCCCGAGCTGCTGCCGAACTGGGAACAGCCAGACCCCAGCCCCTTCCGGAGTGCGGGCTGACAAACAAGTACCAGTTCTCTGCCCCCCCACAAGTGATGCGCTTATCCGGAGAAACACAGGCTGTGATGACAGCTAAGGAGGTGAAATGCGATTGGATGCCTGTGGTGCTTTGATGTTTCACTAAAACCAGGGCTAGGGCCAGTGGTCTGATCACAGGGTCAGAGGATAGCGGTACACAGTGTGGCATCTGGGAGTGATCTCTTTGTGAGGGTTACAGCCATTGCTGACTCCCTATGGTCTTTTTTTGAAAGTCCTATATCGTTTCCACTGTTTTGTTGAGTTAGGTTTTATTCTCTTTTGTGTGATTTTGTCAAAACCAATGGCAGGAGCAGCTATTTCAAAGACAGCAAAAAATATTATGGTAGCAATTTTGGATTTACTATTGGCTTGTTTGAAGTCCTATATTGCATTCATTGTTTTGTTTTTACTGTTTCTATTCTATTCTGTTTGATTTTTACTATGTCTGAAGGTATCTGTAGCTATTTTAAAAACATCTAAAGGCATTATGGTAACTATTGTTGATTTCATGTTTTGAAGTCCTGTGTCTCTTATACTAGTTTGATTGTTTTTCTTCTGTTTTATCCTTTTTAAAATTAAAAAACAAAAAACTAGAAATGGCATTTTACCCAGCTAGTCCACTTCCAGGTGCCTTCCCAAAGAGTTAAAGATCCCATGTCAAAAAAATAAAGTCCTAAAAAAAAAAAGATCCCATGTCACTGTGACACATATACACACATTTATAGCAGAACAACCCATAATACTAAGTCTTGGAAGTGCCTACCTGTCCAGCCACAGATGAAAGGGTAAAGGAAATGTGGTATTTATACACACTGAAATACTACTCTGCCACAAAGGAGGATAATTTGGGTCATTTTACCTTGATACATAATGTTAAGTGAAATAACCAGACACCCAAGCATAAAAGTCGTATGGCTTCTCCCATAAGAGAAATGCAAAATATAAATACAGAGCAAGGTAAAAGATACATAGTAGGAAACAGGACAGATCTTTTGCAATGGGAAGGGGACCAAGAAATGAAGAAGGGGTGGATGAAAAAAGGATTAAGATGTGGTACACACATGAACCGATTCTCCAGGAAGAACGTGATACTTACGCATTACAAACATAGACTGATAAAAATAAAACTTGAGGGCTGGGATTTAGCTCAGTGGCTTAAGTGCCTGCCTGGCAAGTGTAAGGTCATGAGTTCGATCCCTGGTACCAAAAACAACAACAACAACAAAAAAAAACCTTGAAAAAAACGGAAGCAGAGCTAGAAATAAGCCTTTGGAGACTGTGCGCAGACAGCGCCACTGCATTAATGGCAGCGACAGGACAGAGAAGGACGGAAGGTGAAGGGGCCAGAATTACAGATTTAGGGGACACCAGATTTCTTTTTTTAAACATAAAGAATGAAATGCTACAGAACAGATAAGTCTGAGCCTTAGACATGGGCTGTCTGTACGGCCAGGTGACAGTGATAACTGTACCGTAGCAGTGGACGGTGGGGTGGACTTACTGTAGCAGGTAAGTCAAAACAAACGAACAGATAAGTAAAAACCAAATGAACAAAAAAAAAGTTGGGCTAATGTAAGAGGGAAGAGGGAACGCTGGAAGAACAGGGCATTGCCTTTCTGTAAAAAGCTCCACTCCACTGTCCACTGCTACAATAAAGTCCATTCTGCTGTCCACTGCTACAATAAAGTCCACCCCGCCATCCACTGCTATGGTAAGTCTACCCCGCCGTCCACTGCTACAGCAAGTCCACTCCGCCGTCCACTGCTACGGTACAGTTATCACTGTCACCTGGCCGTACAGACAGCCCATGTCTAACGCTCAGTTAACAAATGGGAATTAAGGAACGTGCTGGCCAGTGGGAAAGGAGCTCACCGGAGCCCGAGGCAGGGTCAGCTGGGGCATGGACTGGGTCAACACGGGGACGCAGAGAGGGGTCCGGCTGCCCTCTGAACACCTGCACCTCAGGGGAGCACAGGTCCTGGGGGCTGTGGGCAGGAACCCACAGCCTGTTTCAGACTGGACTAGAGGTAAACCGGGCGCAGGGGGCAGCTGGGTGAAGCAGGCAAAGCAGGTGGGGTGGGGAATCTCCCCGGGCTGCCACATCTAAGGAAAAAGCCTCTCCTGAGAGAGGGAGCCAGATAAGGTCCAAATTAAGACTTTGTGATTAAAAGGCACAGCGACACACTGTTGGCAGAAGAATGTAACTTTCTGAAGGCCAAGACACCCTGACCCCGAAGGGGAAGAAACCTGTGAAAAATACGAGGTGGAGAGGAGGAAAGTAGAAGGGCTCCTAATCCCTGGGGTACAGGTGCAATCTGGGGGTGCAGACAGCAAACCACAGAGCTCTGGGGGCGGAGAAACAACACCCCAGCCGGGGACCCCCGCCAGACACCAGCGTGTGCAGAGCAGGAGGTGGAGCAGAGCCAGCCACGTGCCGTGGCACCCAGCGCCACTTCGGATGCGATCCAGACGGGAAAGCCCAGCACCCTGGACGGGAACACGGGTGGCCCCCGCGGCCCTCCCCGCAGCACCTTGCTTTACCCAGTGAGGGCTTTCGAACGTGTCAGAAGCTGAACTGCAGAGGATCAATCTGCGCCTTCAGCTGTTACATCACCCACTTTCCAATCACTGCGACAAGACATCCAACTCGGGAAACGTGAGGACGAGGAGCCGACGCAACTCGGCCTCGGTCGATGCGGCCGGCTCCAAGGCAGGAGGCGCACGCGGGCTGGGGGGGGGGGGCGCTGATTGCCGGCTGTGTGCACGCGCCTGTGCACGGGTGCAAGTGTGAGCCTAGAGCCAGCAGCCGGGCAAGAAACACCCTGGCGGGCCACCCCAGCGAGCCACACCCCCCAGGAGCCCGTGTTGTGTGAAGCCACCAGATGGGTGTTCGCCCCCTGGAAGGGTCAGCGTCTCTCCCGGGAAACCTGCGTGGCAGCCGTCCTTCTACAGTCACTGTCACAGTCTGGTTCAAAGCACTCATTTAATCCCTACTTCCTTATTCTTAGGGCGAATGAACATTTTTTAATCAGAAGTGAAGGTCGTTCACATTTCTTGAATTTCTTATTCAAGCTCTTTTTCCCATTTTTCTAGTTTGCCTTTTTGTTATTAGAGTTTTGTGTTATATTTTAACATCGTAAATTGCAGAAACATTATTAGCATATTAAAATATGCTAACATGCTCACTAAAATTCCTTCCCAACCACTTGGAAACAAAGTCTCAAAGGAAATGCATTCAGTCACTGCACAGGCTCCGGGCCCCTGCAGGCCCAGGACCTTCCTGCCCACCGTGTGTGCTACCCAAATCCCCCGTGCTGCCCACGCCGGGGTGTAAACCTCAGGGCCACCAGCAAGTGTCAGCTCTGCATGCTCTGGCTCACACACAAGCCAGAGGCGTGGCTGCAGCCAGAGCCACCAGAGAGAAGCCAGAGAGCTGCAGTCAGGAGATCTGCAAGGTGACCGAGCGTTACCTGCAGGTCACTGCGAAGGAATCTGAATGCAAACATCTCCACTGCCTGTCTCCATCCCCACTGCTGTCAACACCTGACCAGCAAAGGGGGAATAAAAACTGTGGTGCAGAAACAGGTTTGAATACGGTCTTTATTATGACTCCTGTTTTAAAGTGAATATAGTATTAAGATTTTTTGACACTGTCACAAAACGACATAGTTTAAGTAACAGTCCTGATACAGAATCAACATATTTTGTGGGTAGTGAGTTGTTTTAGGCAAAATGCATTTAGAAAATAGCAATGACTAGGGCCTTGAAATATTGAGGGACAGAAACACAACCCGGTTACACCCCGTACACCTGCCAATGTCATTATCAGCAGAAAACCAGAGAGCTAAATATGGTAATGCCTTAAAGGCATGAACAAGTATCACATTTTTAAAAACTAAATTTAAAAAGGATAATTTTGGTTTGCATGTTTCATGATTTATTCTTTTTTTTAAAGCAGATTTTGATCTCCAGCATTACACACACACAGTTTTTATTTTATTTTATTTATCGGTACTGGGGATCGAACTCACAACCGCGCGCTTACAAGGCAGGCGCTTATGCTGCTGAGCTAAATCCCCAGCCCCTCGTGATTTGTTTTTTAAAGTTACAATCAGTGAACTCACCTTAGGAATAAAATCACTGATAATTCTACATACGCACAAACCAACAAGTGCAATTAGTTTCAACTTTCTTGAAGAAAAATTAGCTTACTACTAAAGACACAAGCTATACTGCTTTTATTATTTTAATTAACCTCAGTTGTGAGTTAAGGGGAGGGAAAACTGGAGCACCTTTCCTAGACAGGCTGCTCACAGATCACATGTCACTGTTACTTTACAGTAACAAGAAAATATGTCTAATAATAAATGCAATCAATCACTGTCACTCTATGAATCATTAACAATTAAAAATCATAAGCATGAAACAAAGTTTTCCTGTTTTTGCCTTCTGACAAAGAAAGTTTTATAATTCATGCAAAACAGATCAATACCATATAACGATCAGTTATAGATAACTCCCATAAAACTGGATTTAAAAAGTGCAAATTACGCTGTCTTAGAATTACTTAGAATACCTGTAGCATTGCAAAATTAGGATGAATTTTGAAAAATAATTTTTACTAGCTATATTAGACAGTCATCTAAATGAAGGGATTGAGCTTTAAAAAAGTTAATCTTAAAATATTAGTAATAAAATAGTTACATATAAAAATAACTTACCCTAAATAAAAAGAAAATACTTAAACTACAACCGGAAAAACACAACATGATGAATAAATCAATTAGCATATAAGCATTTGTTTTACCAACTGGAAGAAATATGCCATGTTTAAGTAGGAAATGTATTTTATTGTGAAAGGTGAACTTCACAAAAAGAATCAGAAACCCTTCAAAGCTAAAACATACTAACTTTATGCTCTTCATAGAGACTGTACTCATCCCACTGTACAAATGTATGAGACTTCTACAAATCTGCACAGCAACAAGAGACAATACCTCAGTGGCATACTTAAGCTTAACAAATTTGTCTACCATCTGTGATGACGGAACCGCAGGAGGCAATGCTGCTGGCAAGCAGCGGGCTGAGTTTTGTGGAATCCGGCCTCACCGCCGGCATCTGGGCCGTAGCCAGCCGGAGCCCTCCGGCTGAGCCTGGCGCTGCCCTGGCTCCTGGCCTCTGCCAGTCTCTCCAAGTGAGAAAGCATCATCTGCAACACAAGGCAACTTGCAGCCATACGTGTAAGAAGAGAGTCTGGAGGCCAACGTACGTACAAACCCACAAAAAAGGACCTCTTTCCATCACACACCAGCCCGCTGTAGAAACTGATTACACCTACAGAACTGCACAGCTGAGGTTTTAACGAAACCCACAGCACAGGAACACGAATTACGTCAAGCACCTGAAATCAGCCTCCTATCCATAAGTAAGGGCATGCACAGGAATTAAGGAGAAAGTGCATTTCCTAAGAAATGCTAGAAATTCTCTTAGGAAAGTTCTCTTAGGAAAGTTCTTTCAATTCTTGCAGAACATAAATTTCTATTCCAAGTAGAAAAACTAAAATTATCACTATCTTTAAAAATTACTTTTTCAAACACAGTCAAATATTTACTCACCCTGCTCGGCAGCAAATGCCTGGCTGGTGGCGAGGACTTTTGGATTATACCTTGTCCCCTCTGGAAAAATCACAAGGTACATCTGTGGGACATAAAGAAAACCAGTTGTTTTCGGTGTGAGCTCTGTTGTTAATGCTAATCCTCTTACTGCTAAAACAGTATTTCCTAGGGTGGACGAAATGTGAACTTCACTTCAGAGCAAGCAAAACGAAAGTCCGGGAGGTAAGTCTGATTATAGCAGACACTCTACTCAAACGCAGCCATGGTAGCGTGGGAACTAGGACTCTAGAAACATTTCTAATAACATGCTAAGAGGCACTAGTTAAAAACTTGGTCATGAAGCGCTCCCCCATAATGAGTAAAACAGCCTTTCTCCTCTGAGACCCTGGAAATGTTCCTTTCTTGCTGATACTGGAGACTGAACCCACATCATTTTCATTTTGACCCAGGGTCTCACAGGATCACCCTGGCTGACCTTGAATTTAGGATCCTTTTGCCTTAGCCGCCAAGTAGCTGGGATTTCTAGGAGGGCAATGAAATATAATAAGAGGGCTCCCCCAGGGTAGGCGGGATGCCGGGGCCTCTGCCCAGTAGGGCAGCAAAGAAATGAAGCCCCTGCTCCAGCTCAGGGCGGAGTGAGAACCCCAGGGAAGAACAGTGACATCAGCTCGCAGTCAAATCCAGTTAGGTGAGGACGTTTGCTTTATACACACAAATCCCTGATCTGCTACTGTTACTGTAAGAACCAAAGATCCTGTTCTCTGCTGTCATGATCTCTATAGTTTAAAAAATTCAATATGTTTCATTCACGACGTGCTATACCTTTCTGTGGTACCATTTGAAATAGATGCTTCAGTCTCTAGGTATAAAATAAGTATTTACATTAAAAGCCTATTTAAAGAATAAAGATTATTCAAGTTACAATCGACCACTGAATTAATAACTGTCTACTAAAAACAGCCTTTCCTCGTACACTAGCTTCTTTCTTTCTCTTTTCTTGTTTTCTCTTTCTTCTTTGGTGTGGTATCAGGATTGAATCCAGGGCCTATGTGCTGAGCTACATTTCCAGTTTGTTCAATTTTTTTTTTTTTTTTTTTTTTTTTAAGGCTAGGCATGTTTAAATGCTAAGTCGCCTGGCTAGCTTGGAACTACCATAGTAATCCTCCTGCCTCAGCTTCCCAGAGTGCTGGAATCACAGGCATGCACCATGGTGCCCAACCTCCTAACGTGTGTGTGTGTGGGGGGGGTATTGGGATGGATACCAGAGCCTTCACAAGGAGCTACATTCCAAGTCCTTTTTATATTTTCATTTTAGATAGGTTCTCACAGGAGATCCCAAGAGGACCACAGCCCTGATGGCAGCTTGGCTTGAGTCCAGGGACACTGACCCTGGACTGACCTTCAGAATTGGTAATTGCTATTTTTAGCCAATACTCTTGTGAAAATTTGTTACCATGGCAATTTTAAATTCTAAATTTAAGCTTTACCACATTAAACAGTAGTCACTGAAAGAGTTAACATATAAGGAAGCAAAGGTTAAGGTTAGAAAGGTTAAGTAACTTGTGTAGAGTAACAAGGTCTAAGCAGCAGCAGATCTAGGATTTAAAGCCAAATGCGATTTCAGAGGATTATCAGATAATCCGATTGCAAGAGGCTCCCTCCCATTTAAAAGACAATGAAAGGCTGGAAGAGAAAGTATGACTTCGAACTTGTCACATAAATGTTACTGGCTTGAATTGTAACCGGAGGGCTGCTACAGTCCTCTTTGTCGTAAGCTTTACGAGCATCTATCAGTGAGAAGCTCACGAAAAGATTGTCTCAGTGGCAATTATGGAGATGTGTTTCTTAGTCACTGATAATACAAGTGCACTTTTAAAAACAAATTCTCAAGTCTCTTCAGTACTAACACTGAATAAGAGCGGATGTAATCATGGAACAGATCCCTATGAAAAACACTACACCATATGAAAACTGATGACAAATATATTCTACCAAGTTAGTCCTTCATTAACTCTCAGAAACGAGAGTATAACAAAGTAGTTAGGCAATAATCTCTGCTTTTATGGGTCTTAGATGTTAAGAAAATGACAGGACCACGCAGAATCTAAAAGCCAGACCACGGACACAGTGCTGTGAATGGAAGAGCCGTTGGCCCTACTCCGAGAGCACCAGGCCTCCCCGCCACTCACACTGTGCTACTCTTGTCTTGAAAACACCTCATACTACTTCTAAAATGATGGTATAGCTGGTTCTTGAAGTTTTTTGATAAGAAAGCCTGTTCAAAAAATTGTTTCTTCTTGCAATCACCGGAAGAGGGGAGACGGCAGCAGAGCGGGCAAGGAAGAAAAGACCTGCACGTGCGCCGTGAACCGTGGCCGCAGGATAGGCCCAGCAGTCACTGGTCAGTACAATCGCTGTCACAGTCACTGGTCAGTACAACCGCTGTCACTGCAGCTGTGTCAGAGGTGTTTCCCACCCCTTTCAGCACAGCAGTCTGCACGTGGAGGCTGAGATTCTTTTTTTCTTGAGCAAAGTTTTGTACACTAACGTTCACATTGAAGATTCTTTTGCATTTATAGATATTCACTCTTTTTGGTTTTTCAAACTCAGTATATACCAGAAATCCAAATTTACGCCTGACAGAAAACAGTTGCTTCCTTCCAGAAATAAATCTGGTGCAAGCACAACAGGCATGCCCCATGTGCTGGAGCCGCTGCATCTCAAGTGCAGACCAGGGAGGGACGGGGACCCGCCACCCTTCCGCCCCCAAGTCCCCTGCCCGCAGAGGGCCATCTGCAGGAAGCTCCAGGGCGCTTGCCCAAGCAAGCGCGCAGGAAGCGTCTTTCAACCGATTCGTAAATTTTAATGCAGGTCTTTTTGGGGGGGGGTACCGGGGATCGAACTCACGACTGTGCACTTGCAAGGCAGTTGCTTATGCCACTGAGCTACATTCCCAGCCCCCTCTAGTTTAGTCCTTGAAAGCTGCGCCTGAAAAGGGGAATCCAGGCACCCTCACCGGCGTCCCCGCGGCCACGTAGCTCTGCAGTGTGTCCCGCATTTTGCGCTCGTTGAACTTGGCACTTCGCTTCACATAGATTCCCCCATGCTGGACAGAGAAACAATGAGAGGAGCAAACATTTATTCTTAAAACAGGAAATGGCTACCGTTGTCAGAAAGTCCACTTTACTCCCAAAGAACACAGCATGTAACTCTATTTCGGAATTTATGCTCTAGTCAACGTTCAAAGAATTGCACCAAAACAGCTCACAGCTGAAAACTATCAGTGTAAAATTCATATAAAACTGCATGCCACACTATTGGAAAATAGAGGAACATTTGGTTTTATTGGTAGTTAAAATGCTTCATTTCTTAAAATGCTTCATTTCTTAAAAACATAACCTTTACACTAAAATTCCATCAAACAGATCCTAATTCCCAATATTTCCACTGACTTCTTACAGAATCACTTGAAATGTCAACACTCATGATCTTCAGGGATTCACACATCTGATCCAGTTACAGGTATTTACGTGGCCACTGAGGAGTGTGGACCAACCCACAGGCTGAGGCCTGGGCCTCTGCAGTGACTGTGTGACTTGAAGGAGGCGACGAAGGTCGGGTGCAGGGGGCCCAGTGCCACACCAGAGACAAAGCTGAAAGAAGACCTCCGGACCAGGGCGGCCTGTCCCTGTGGCGAGAAGGCCGGAGCAGCAGCCTTACGTGCACCTTCGTCTTGGAACAGCACGGGAACCAGGTCTCCTCTCCTCGTGCTCAGCGCACGACAGCTCACTGTTTTGTTTTGGCTTTTACAGACTATGAATCACTTTCGTCATCAGTTTCTTAAGGTAACTAACTATTGAGTTCTATGCTTTCTAGTTTCCTACTTGCATTTTTGCTATTTCATGTAACTATATGGATAATCACACGTACATAAACACACTTAAAAAATGAACCAGGTATGGTGGTATAAACCTGTAATTCTAGCACTCAGGAGGCTGAGGCAAAAAGACCACTGCAGGTTTGGGGCCAACTTGGGCTATATACTGAGTTCAAGGCCAGCCTGAACTCCATAGTGAGATACAGCCTCAAAAAACAAAAACTAACAATTCAATTTAGAGTATAATTACTTAAAAACCGTACGTTTGGGTGAAGGTGTAGCTCAGTGGTACGGCACTTGCTTGGAATGCATAAGGACCTAGGTTCACTCCCAGTAATTTCAAAACAATGCAAAAAAAAAAAAAAAACCCTCCTGTTAATATTAAGGACATACTGAATTTTAAAACATAAAATTGCTATAGATCAATACATAAACACTCTTAGCACTTGGGAGGCTAAAGCAGAAGGATCACAAGTTCAAGGCCAGCCTACCTAGTGAGATCCTGTCAAATAGATAAATTTAACACATTAAAGAAAAAAACAGAAACAGGTTACCTGCGAAAAGTAACACCCGTACAGCGGCAGCCACTTCAGCCTGTCCTTCAGCACGTAGCGCACGTGGCCCACCGCGTTCTGCCTCACGGCCAGGATGTCGGCGACAATCCAGTCAACTGCGGAGACAGCCCGGTCAGCCCACTCGACACGGCTCTGCCCTGTCATTCCCCTCGCGGGACAGAACCAGCCTTTCCAGCTTTTAAGAATGTTCGGATTACAACTCTGAAATTACGTTAAATCAATCCCAGATACTTAAAAAGCAAATTGTGGGACTGTCTTATCACACTTTGAAAGGCTTTTATTTAAAAGCAAAACAGTCACAATATACTACGTAATCAAACAGCAGTACCTACACAAAGAATTGAGATTCTTTAGTTAATATTAGAAAACAAAATTTTCAATGAAAAAAGGGGATATTGCAAGCAAAGAGGTCTGAAGGAAACGATCAAACACCACTGAGCATTCTGTATATCCATGTTAACCAGAGGGCGGAACTGCACCATCCCCAGGGAGCTTCGTGGCACAGTGCCAGGTGCTAGCAAGGTGGGGTGAGCTCCTCACACACCCCAGGGAATGGCCCGGGCGCTGGCTTATCCAACAGCCCAGCGTGCCCTGCCACGGGCTTGCAGGAGGAAGAACCAGGCTTGAGTGAGCAGCAGGAAAATCCCCAGTAGTTGCGATTTGAACTTCCAGCAGGAGGCATTCTGAACCAAGGGTGTGGCCCTTTCCAGAGCAAAGACAGCAAAGGCGGCCCAGGCCTCCCCAGACCCGGAGGAGTGGAACGGAGAGGCCGTGCAGCAATGGCTGGAGACCCAAGGAAGTGCATCTCCTTTTCTGATGAGAACGCAAACCGTGAGGGAGACTCCTGGAATGTTCACAGATGAGCTTCTGGGTACGCAACTTAGAGAAGGTTCAGAATCTGTGAAGGAATCAGTCCTGGTGCTCCCACTGGATTCGGGCCATTACAGAGCGAAAATCTTGTGAAATCCTTTAGATAATACACATGACATAGGCTGTCCCAAAGAGTGAGCCACTTCAAACACTGAAAATTAATCTAGAAAAATATCATTTATAATGAATTTCTTTTTAACTAAAGATTACCACTAAAGTTAACTTTAGTTAGCGATAACTTACAGTTTGTATTTATTATATACATAAATTTTGCTAAAGCTTCTCCAAGTTCAGCGGTGCCTTCAAGGCCTCCCCACCCTGTGTAACCCGTGACCCCCGAGCCCGCCTTACAGGCCGGCCAGTCAGCAGTTTCTGTAAGGCAGAGAACACGCGTGCCACAGCAGGCCATTCGCATCACTGAAAACTCCAAAGGTTCGCTATCACTGGACAGAACCTCCCACAGACGCCCTGTCTTCAGCTCCTTCAGATTGGGAGCCAATAAATGATTACTGATAAACACACGCATCTGTAATCACATCTGACAGGTGTCTAAACACGTCTCTCTAACTGTGCCCAATGTAAACATAGGCTAAAAGGGAAGTAATTCTGTGTGGTTCTGCAGAGTTGTCAGGAAGACGTACCTGCTGGTATGTTTGGTGTACAAAGCTAGGTCTGCCATCTTTTCCTGTGTGAATTATATTTAAGTTTGGGGAGTAACAAACGCATTTTTGTATTGAAACAATCATGTTTGCATGATGTTCTCAGATGCATCTTCCAAGAAGCGTCAGGAGAAAGCGTGGGCTTTCCAAGCTGCCAAGTTCATAATCAACTGTCCCGACCCAGTCCCTAGACTTGAAAGTTGCAGCGGAAACATTTGAGAACTGACGTGAGCCATCCAGAGGCATGAGCTGCGTGCCATTGCGATTTGCTACCGAGTTCTCTGTCTTGCTTTTCCTGTTACTCCCAGCTGGCTTCAGACAGGTGACTCCAGGTCACCGCCCAGAGGGAAGTGCACTACTTTGCAATGGGATGAATGGTCCAGAGGTCCAGAGCGGCTGAGCAGAGCTGAGCGAGAGCAGGCAGCCCAGGTCACACTCTCAGCATTGCAGAGCGGAGGCAGTGAGGAGAGGCCGTGGGCTTCCTCTCTCTGTCTCCCTCACCATGTGACACCAGAGCCTGATTCAGGCCACAAGGACGCTGCCTGTGAAGTGCTGCTGTGGACCCCACACTGTCGGGGACCCTGTCTTCACTGTGGCTACTCGGCACTGCTCCCACCTCACCTGTGCATCCCACAGGTTAGTTTATGTGCCAGGGCGGATGCAGGAGAGCATTCGAACCAGGCAGGCAGCCCAGCTGTGTTTCACAGTCGGTATGCTTTCCACACTCGGTCAGACGAGGACACTGCCAAAACCCAGAAAAGGAGGTGCTTGCCAGCCCCGCAGACAAACAGCCAGGCCATTACAGAAGGGCGAGAGAAGGGAGCAGCAGTGCTGTACCTCTGCAACCCTGGAGAGAAGCCAGCAGACAGGAGCGCTGTGGAAACAGTGGCCACGCGAAGCAGCACAGAGGCCGACCTGAATGCCAAGGCCACCATGCAGCAGACCACCGGACTCCTGTGCTCTGGGGGAGGCCACAGAGCCCCAGGAACAGCGCCTCTTGGACTGTTCTCTGTGACCGCACATTTTCACAGATTCCGAGGATTGCCAAAGGCTTTTTCTAAAGGTAACCTGATCACCATGGGCAGCGGACACCTGCAGCCCCAAAACCAAGTGCAGCATTCCTGCGGGCATGCTCCCGGCGAAGGTGCCACGCCTTCTGTCCCGTAAGGACTGAAGCCCGTGTTGCAAAAGCAGTCAACAACCACTCCTCCGCTATGTCCCCAAGTTGTGGGTTTACAAAAAGGGTCTAAAAGCGGCTTCCCAACACCAGGGCCAGCTGGCTGGGACCCAGTGTCACAGCACTAGATAATCCCAGGAGCTTGGAGGCCGCAGAGGGGGACAGGGGAGCAGCTCTCCATGGCCTCGCCAGTGAGCCCAGGCCCAGAACGGAGCTTGCATGCTTCCTGCAAGCCCCACCTTTTGGTGAGGCAATGTCTCCTTAAGTCACTAAGTGACCCAGGCTGGGCTCAACCTTGTGAGCCTCCCAGAGCGCTGGGGTTCCAGGCACTTGCCACCATGCCCAGCCTGGGGAGCATTCTCTTCTGCTGTTTTCTCCCAAGTGTCTCCGCTCTGAGGGAACCTATGTGACACAGAGGAAGCACACAAGTGCCCGTTATTTTATTACTGACGTTACTACCACTGCCTCCAGGAAGGCACAGAGGATTCACTGCCTCTGGTGGTGGCAGGAACACAGCTCTGTCAGACAACGTATTTCCACTAAAACCTGGAAAAGGAAAAGCTGGCAGGAAGCTGAACAAGGAATTTTAAGAGTCCTGTTAAGTAGGAAAAAAATTCTGAGTTGATAGAGAATTCACCACTGTGTCACGCAGGGGAACTGAGGCTGCCCTGCACCGTTCCCTGCCTGAGGCCCACAAAGCCTGCCTCTGATTCCACAGCCGGGTAGAAATTCTCCTCTTGCAACAAGACAAGGCAAAAGAGGCCCACACTTCCACACAGGCCAAAGTTAGGAGCAGACACTCACAGGGCCTCAAGTCAACTGTAATTAGATCCACAGTCTGAACCAGTCTGTTAATATACTTGGGAGAAACACGATAGGGCGGAAACGCTGGTCAGCCCCGTGACGGCAGCTCTCCTCTGGTGGCTGCGTGATCATCAGGACTCGAGACTGAGGCAAACGCCTCCCGACTTCCTTCACTCTGTACTTACCGATGGTACAGGGGCAAGAAAGCAACATCACGGAGAGACAGAAGGCAACGAAGGGAAGCCACGGCAGGTGAGGTCCCATCAGGCGTGTCAGTGGTTTTAACCTTACCCAATGTCACTTAATATGTGCAATATGTGTACTACATTACAGTTACAGAAGATGTCACTGCTGGAGAAAACCAGGTGAAGGGGACATGAAACCCAGCGTACTATGATCACAAACTATTAACAATACTTAAACAGACTGCAGTTTTTTGTTAAAGTGCCTTAACCTAAAGTCTACAGAAGTCTCCATGATTCCTCTGGCAGAAGATGGGCACATGAGAAAGAAGTCAGACACGGACACAGGAGACGGGGCAGCCAGAGGACAGGGACACAGCTGGCCGCTGCTCCACAGATGAGCATAAAACAACCTGCCAATCTTACTTCTAGAAACGTATCATGAAGAGAAGACTGGATATACTAAAGAGCTATTCAAAGTAATGAGGAAAAAGTGAAAAGGCAGCTTATTTGCATCCAACAAAAGGATAAGTTTAGAAAACTAGCTTTCTTATTACCGGTCATCTAAAAAGTGAAATCACAAAAGTATAAGGACAGGCATAAAATCTGCACAGAAAATTCATGTTTTAACTACAAAAAATCCATTTAAACCTATCAAAAATATTTCTGAATACCCATGGACCATTTGTGAAAAGCTGTTTCATGCAAATGGAATACGAACCTGTGCTGCGATGATTTGCTAAATATATTATATTTTCTTTATTTTTTGGCAAATCTCCATATAGCAATATCTAAAAAACAAAAAGAAACATTATTTTGATATTTAAAAATATACTATAATATACAAAATAAGACAATATGAAAAAATTTGCAAATACACGATGACATAAACACTGTATATCTCCATGACAAACAAAAATTAAATTTGTTAGGAGCCACAAGATCACAAATAGCTTGTATTTACCAAGTAGTTAAATATAGAGGAAGGTTAATGGTCAAAGCATAAGAGAGAACGATCGATATCCCCAAGAGAAAAATCCACAAACATCTATTGATTGCTAACGGTACACAAAACTGCTCATAAATCTTCTTTCGAGTCACCTCCAATTCAAAGGGAGAAACAGGCACACAGAAGAACTGGTGTGAGACACAGACGGTGCAAACACAGCACGCTGCGTCTTGGCGAGATCAGACTGCAGAGCTGGTGCATTCCCTGTGACCTCAGTGGAGCAGGAAGGGAAAGGCTCATACACACAAGACCCAGTGCAGGCACGGGGCCGAGTCCTGCCCAGCGCGCCAGGCCGTGGCACAGCCAGCACTCAGGCTGAGGGCCCAGAGCGGCTCGCAGCCCTGTCAAGGACCCAAACTGTGCTCTGGGGAACGAGGGGTACGCTGCTCCATGCCTGGGTCTCCGCTCTGGCAGCAAAGAGCAGTGGGCGCCCAGGAGCAGGCAGCTCCCTCTGCAGGGGGGAAGGGGCACCAGACACTTCCGGTTCTCAGGTCAGGCTGCACTTCCTAAGCCGGGTGGTGGGGAAAAGGCTCACTCTATCAGTCTTTCTGCTGTCTTTTTAGCTTAAATATTCCATAGTAAGTTATTTATAGAAACTGGAGTACACTTATCAAAGCCTCAGTGGAATGGATGCTAATTCAGTGTGATTGTTTTGTTTTAATTCGGGGCATTGGGATTATACATCACGGATTATACAAGATAATGAATTAGCCAAAGCTTTCTAGATTTGTCTTGTCCACAAGAATCAGCATTCGGTGGTAAAACATTAACATCTTAACAACAAAAGAAAACAACAGTAATGCAACATCTTTGCAGAAAAATGCACCTTCAGGGACAACAGCCCTGGAGCTCAGGGACTCGGACCAGGTTTCTGCTCGTTTGCTTAGAAACACTGCCCAGCTCAATGCACATAATGTGTTTCAGTGTGTGCCTGATAGTTTTAAAATAAAGCTCAGCAATGGCATAAAGTATATTAATCCAATACTTCAGTCTGTGTACGTTAAAATTTGGGCTCCAACTTATAAGTAACCTCCATTCTTTCGGCCATGTGTCAGACCTGCCTTGGATCACCAGATTGTTTAGGGTTAACTTTCCTGGACAGGAGCCACTGCTTCCTTGGAGACATGCCTGACCATACACTGAAAAGAACACAGCCTGATCTCAGGCCAAAGAGGATACCTGAGCCACCCAAATACTGCTTTCCATCCATCTTTCCACCTATCCATCATCCATCCACCTATCCATCCATCCTTTCACCTATCCATCCATCCACCTATCCATCCATCCTTCACCTATCCATCCATCCATCCATCCACTTATCCATCATCCATCCACCTATCCATCCATCCTTCACCTATCCATCCATCCATCCATCCTTCCACCGGTCCTTCCATCCACCCATCCATCCATCCTTCCACCCATCCTTCCACCGGTCCTTCCACCCACCCATCCATCCATCCATCCATCCATCCATCCATCCATCCACCCATCTATCCATCCTTCCATCCACCCATTCATCCATCCACCCATCCATCTATCCTTCTATCTATCCATCCATCCTTCCACCCAACCATCCACCCATCCATCCATCCTTCCATCCACCCATTCATTTCAGAGCTTGGTTATGAGACTGGCAGGTGACAGACTTTGATGACAAACAAAAGGCAGTTTTCACACAATTACAGTACCAAGCAGAGAAAATATAGCACTTCAGTATGTCTTTTATAAACCTAAAAATACTTTATTTTAAAATTCAAAAAAGTTGCCAGGTATGGTGCCTCATGCCTGTAATCCCAGCACTTGGGAGGCTGAAGTAGGAGGAGTGTTACAAGTTCAAGATCAGCCTGGGCTACAAAGTGAATTCAAGGCCAGTCTGAACTGTATAATGAGACCTTGTCTCAAAAAGACAAAAAAATTCAAAAAGCACAGTGAGGGAAGAGACGGGAACACAAAGATAAGCACATTCACTTAATATCACAATCAAACAATGCCAAATGGTGAGCAGACTCAACAGGGCCCAGCCCCGACTGACACCTAGGAAGACCAGGGGATAAGAAAATCCAAGTGCCCTGCTCGAAACCCATGACCAGTTAGTTAATGGCATTGCTAGCTTCACGGTATTCCACATCTCTACTCCTGGAGGTTAACCCACTTACTGTTCCACTGTGCTGGCCTTAAAATGCCACAGTTTCATTCTTAAGTTTTTGCAAAGGATGACTCTAAAAGCTTTATAGGAACAAACCATCTCTTCCTACTTAAGCCAATGAATTTTTCTAGTGTCAGACATATACGGCACACAATGCTCAATAGATACATCGATGCAGCAAATAATGCACTGTACACAGATTTTTTAAAAATCCCCTTTAAAAACAAACATTAAAAAGCCATCTCCTTAAACCTTTTAAGGCTGTAAGATGCATTAACCTGCCCACCTTGAACTGGCTTCCTAACAACTGCTACTTTGAATCCAGTATTTTGTGTGACTAGCTCCACGACCAAGTTAAACTTGGTCAGTGTTTATGGCTCTTCTGCGGTATCTATGGGAAGTACAGACAGTGGGCTCACTGGTAAAAGGGTGGGGACGCAATTCCCTTGCTTTCTGTCCACAGAAAGGAACAGAGGTGCCTGCAGAATTCAGTGTGCGGCCCAGGGAGCTGTCAGGGTCCGCCCCGTGGGGACAAACGTGAGAGATGAACATGTGTGTGCCATACCCACACGCACCCCTGCAAAGCACGGCAGGGAAAGAAATGCTGCTTCCAACCGAAACGCTAAAGATGACGATGAACTCCTGCGGAAACAGACTGCAGGATGCCGAGCAGACGTGGATGCGGCCTCTCCTTCCCGTTTCTCCACCTGCCACTTACCCCACAAACCCCGCTTGGAATTCAACAGCAGACAGACCCGGAACACAGGGGAGCCCTTCGTACTTCAAGCTTTAAAAGATCTGGGAGCGACAGTCCAGGGGAGGGTACAATGAACTGAACCGTAAAGACTGCAACTCACACCGCATCTCTGCACTGCAACCTGGAGACTTCCCTTGGCGTTCTTCCTGTGCTACTATGTGAACAGTTGAAGAAGAAAGAATAATAATTTCAACACAGGGCTGCGGCTGCTGGACCAGTAGCAGAGCTACACAGGTGGAGGGCGGGGAAGGCAGCGGCCAACAAGGATCCCTAAAGCACCTGATTTGGGGTGAGATGTGCCAAGAAGGGCATCAAGGCAGAGAAAATAACATCCACACCTGTAGCACGGCCTGTTTTTCTGACACAGCCTTATAAGAAAGAAAGAAAGAAAGAAAGAAAGAAAGAAAGAAAGAAAGAAAGAAAGAAAGAAAGAAAGAAAGAAAGAAAAAGAAAAGAAAAGAAAAGAAAAGAGAAAGAAAAGTAAATGCCAGGAGCAGAAAATCAGAACATTTGTTTAAAATAGGGAACCTCAGGTTAGGGATATAGCTCAGTGGCACAGTGCTTGCCTGTCAAGTGCAAGGTCCTAAGTTTGAGTTTTTATACAAAAAAAAAAAAAAAAAAAATCTGGGAGCAAATTAAGTGACAATGAAACACTATAAACCGTAATGTAACAGATGGAAGGCATCACCAAGTGCTGTGAATATACACTAATAAACCAAGGAAAGGAATGCCTAAGTACGATGTTTACATACCAGACACAGACAATCTTTAAGATCCTTTATTCCTGAAGCTCCAAAGATGAACAAGTATTTCACTCTACAACTGATCAGATTTCTTTCATTTGTTGATTGGGGCAGAAAGTTTAGGTTATGGTTTTTAGGTGGAAGAGAAGAAAAAGCTCCCATTTTAAGAATGAAGATCTTCAACATACTAAATCTTATTATTATACCTGTCTTATCAAGTACGTGGCTGATGAGGTGACTGTACACATACCTATCAAGTGACACATACCTATCAGGTGACACATACCTATCAAGTATGTGGCTGATGAGGTGACTGTAGTTCTCACAACTAAAAAAAAGTTCTTAAGAACACATAAAAATTTCACAGATTGGTAAATGATCCAGTGATTTCCTACACGCCCACCTGGACCACCTCACCGTAAAGAGCTGTGAGCCCGCCCTCCCTCATCACTTACCTCCTTGAGAGCCCCCCACCTTGTAACCCAGCCTCAGGATGAACTGGCTGCCACCCTCTGCACCAGGGATGGAGAGGGGGTCACACCCCTCGTGGCTGGCCCAGGAATTCCAGTGGCGACGCTGCCACCAGCATCTGAGTCACTGTCTCTGCATATTTATTCTGCAGGTAGAAAAGCTACACCTCATCTCTGGAATAAGCTTTTTAGCAGCGTTTCGGTGACTTTTTGAACGCATCATTCTACACATTTTCTAGTATTTGTGTTTCCAACCGTGTTTGTCACTGTGTGTTGGGACTGGAGACCGAGCCCAGGGCGTCCCACACACGAGGCCAAGTGCTCTGCCCTGACCCACCTTCTCAGCCCTTTGTATTTTAGCCTAGACTGGCCTCAAAGTGCAATCCTCCTGCCTCAGTCTCTGAGTCACTGGGATTACAGGCATGCTCCGCCGTACCCGGGGCATTAGTCACTTTCATAAATGTATTTTACAGATAATTTGTTCCTTTAAAACATGGCATGTGGAAACAAGGGGTTTTTATTATAATTCATAATGGGTTCTTCACAATTGTTGAATCTTAGGGGCACCCCTAAGATTCAGTTTTTTTAAAACTTAAGTCTGTTAAACAGTAATTCTATGTTTCCATATAGTTAACCCAGAGGCAGACCTTCCTGGTGACTGTCACACTGGTTGTTATTCTGCGTTAGTCACCCGTGTGTATCTAGCGAACTGGCTTCAAAGGCGGCCTGGAGCAAGGATAAACCCACCACGCCTCACAGGCCGTTCTTCTCCACCTGCGCTGTAGCACGCGAAGGGACCTGTGACCTGAGGTTCCCCCTGCTGCACCGCGCAGCTCACTTGCTCGGCCAGAAACTGCACTCTGCGTCTTCACAGTCGGCGTGGGAGACAGCGCTGCCCCTAGCCACGGGCCTCCTAGGCAAGCGCGTGGTGCGCACTCCAGATGACGCCCACTCTGGCAGGAATTACTGTCTGAAGGTAACAGAGCAAGCAAGCCCTTCTCCCCACACACTGTGCCTGCTGCTTCCCTGCAGGCAGACTCCGCAGGCCTCAGCGACCCCACCTGCCTGCACCGCGGCGACACAGCGTCACCAAGGGCACGGGCCAGACGGACCTGGTCACCGACGCTGAGCACGCCTCACCTCCTTACCAGGAGATGAGTGCAGCGACAGCGGCCTCTCCTCACAGCACGGGCGAAACGAGCAAGCCTGTGTCCAGCGCGGTGGAGCCTCGTTCATGAAAGGTTCTGTCTGCAAACAGCCTGGTTTGCAAACACAGATGTTTGGCTCCATTTGTTTTTGTCTGCAAACTCTGCATCGGGGGACGAACACAACCATGGTCATCTTTCACACCCGTGCGCGCGCGCGCACACACACACACAAATGTGACCAACTTTCCTGGCATCATAAACAAATTAAATTCATGGACTGAGGTACCACTGCATTTCACACAAATCCTAAAACATAACAAGCATAAAAAAAAAGTTAAAGTTGTTGCTTTTACCAGTAAATTTTTTTTACTGCTGAGAGAAATAGCTGTCTCGTCTCTCTCCCCCAGATCAGCCTTTGATTACACTGAAAGGCAGCCATAAAGAATTCTGAGTCAATACAATTGCATGGACAACTTACACCCTACACTTACGATCCTTTGAAGTGGATTTTTAAATGTTTTCATAATGATGAAATACAGGCACACACATCTAAGGAAGTTTGCTCAGCCAGGGATGCCATACAAGTGCAGGGCTGTGGAGCCCACAGACAACACAGCAGCTGGCGAATTCCCACGCCCGGCTATGTCAGCCACCGAGTCTCAGCCCGGCACATGGCTCCAGAGTTTGTGTGGACGCCAGTCAGAGCCGTGCGGCCAGCCACGCAGACATGAGCTTGCACAGGCTGCAGGCGCGGAGCATTTCACAGTGCGCCTCACCGGCACTATTTCCTGGGCTACGCATTTTGTGAGTTTAAAAGTACACTTCTGCTTTCAAAAAGCCTGGCCAGCACGGCCCCCGTACCTGCCCGCGCCCCACCAAGCGCCCCTGCGCCGTTCGGTTGGCCTGAGGCCCCCCTGTGGGGCCCGTGAAACCGCCTGGCGGTTCCCAGGGCGTCTGTGCCGGCCTGCAGCAGTGCATGACTGCACACTGCGGTCCCCACACGCCCTCCACCACACAGCAGGCAGGGCTGCGGCCTTCTCACTGCCCGACATTACCTTACCTTCTGACGCAGGGCAAGTTAGTGTATCTGGCCAACAACAGGAATTCAAAGCAACCATCACACATAATGTAAACGAAGCCTTAGAAATCACCGAACTCCAACACACCCAGCACACACATCACATGGTTCTTAGCAAGTAGTTTTTCCTCAGCATCTATGACCTAGCGATGACTAAGCTAGGCAATTTACATTAGTATCTCAATCTTCAGAACAGGACAAAAATACCCCACTTAGAGATGGGAACACTGAGGCTGAGCAGCTGCCTTAAGTTAATACCCAGTGTGATAGGTGCAGAAATTACAGATGTCTCACCACAATATCCCCGAATCCTTCTTCTATGATGAAACTGTTCTCCGCAAAAATTCAAAGTAAAAAAAAAAAATCAAATGAGAGATTTCCCACATACTAGAAACATACGTAACTTTTAATATTTATTATAGAGTGTAAGAAATCCATACACATAAGAAGGTAACAGAATTTCTCTAAAGAGATACACAGTAAGAACACAAGCAAAGTCCTGGGCATGCTGCCACACACTGGTGATGCTAACTACTCCTGAGGCTGAGGCAGGAAGATTGCAGATTCAAGGCCAGCTTGGGCAACTGAGCAGGCCTGGTTTTGAAACTTTCAAAAGGACTACGGGTGTAGTTTAGTGGCATGCACAAAGCCCTGGAATCCGCAGCCTCCACCAAAAAGAAAGAACAGAACACGGCCAGAAGCGTGCGCTGGAGCCGGCGTGTGCACAGTACTGCACCTGCAGCAGAAGCCACTGCCGCGCCACCGCCTGGGATCGACTGTGTCGCCCTCGGCTCCCACGGTTCTGTGCTCTTCCTGTGCTTTGGTTTCTTCTAGTTTTAACTGGTGTCTTTCTGCAGTGATCCCCACACAACCTGGGAGCAGAGGCCAGAGACCATGAGTCCACCTGAATCATGGGCCCGTCTGTGACCAGCAGGGCCTCTGCGCCCTCCCAGGCCTGCAGCTCCCACCTGAGGTGGGGCCAGCCGTGTCCTCTGGTCCTCTGGACACCCACACGACATTGCTAGCTTCTACAGAGAAGCAGGAAAAAACCAAAATAAACCTCGGAAGGCCACACGGGCTAAAAACCTGCAGGCTTTACTGATAAGAAAGGGAGGGTCCATCGCCTCCTGGGGCCCCAAGACGCCTCCTTGCCCAGTGTCTCTGATTTAGAGCCTGTGTTACTCCCCAGAGAGGAGTCCCTGTCTTTTCCACCTATCTCTCAGATAGGCAATGAATAGACTCTGGAAACCTGTACAGCCTGTTAGTCCAGAGCTCACCACTAGCAAAACTGTGCCCCAATCCTCACCCGCCTAAGCAGCATCCAGGGTGAGCTCTGCTGCTTCTTCGAAGGGAAAAACCAAGTCACTCTCCCAGCTTTACTGCCCACCTGACAGGCTGCAATCCTGTAGCAGGAACATGCACGTCAAAGTTCAATTTAATGTCAGTCGCCTCCATTCATGCTCCAAACAGTCGGCCTGACGTCAAGATGGGTGTGTGTGTGTGTGTGTGTGTGTGTGTGTGTGTGTGTGTGTGACCACAGCTGAGGAGCAGGTAAGGGTCTCACAGAGAGCACCAGGGCGCACCCCTGTGACCCCCGCGCTCTGGGAGGCTGAGGCAGGACGGCAAGCTCAAGCCCAGCCTGGACAAGTCAGCAAGTCAAAGTTGGTTCCAAAGTTTTAAAAATTACAATAGGAAATATTTTAAAAACTAACAAGGGCTGGGGATGTACATAAGTTCAAAGATCCAGAAGTTTTCACATTCCTTCTGTTATCAATAGAGACCTTCTTTTCCCAGAACCCACCAGGCTACTAAGATACTGTGTTTAAATAAAGATACAAAGTAATCTCTAACAAGGATAACTCATTTCTAATAATCTGTTATGAGTCCCTTTATCTCATGTTGCAAAACTGTGAACACAGACCAGGGAGACTGCTCAGTCCTCAGCCCCTGCCTGGCAAGTGCAAGACTGTGAGTTTAATCCCCAGTACCAAAAACAAACAAACAAACGTAAACACAGCGTTCCAACAACTTCAGATTGTCCTGTATTCTAACTGTCCGTAGGTCTCTTAGCATAGTAACCTGAGAGCAATGTGACCATACCAGCTGGGAAAGTAGCTTCCAAACATGGGTCTCCAAACTGTGGTATGATCAAGAAATACAGTGAATACTAGTTTTAAAAACATATATATTAGGGTACAACACATACTGCCATGAATCCCCCCAAAACACTTCCCCTCATTTTGAACACACTTAACCCATCGTTCCTGCCACTTTCTGAAGCAGTCCTGGAAGTCTTCGGCTGCACTGGTGTGGCTGTCTTGATGTCCTAAATTGATTCAAAACAATCACTTTTCATGATTATTTGACTTCGGAGAACTAAAATTTGCACAGTGCCAAACCTGGTAAGATAGAGAAGCACACTGTAATGTTTCCATTTATCAGAAAGTGCTAAAAAATTTGATTAACAAGCGTGGTCAAGAAATAGAACGTTTAAATTTTAAAAAATGTTTACAATAAAAGATAAAAATACCCTCCCCCCGAACGTAATGCACTCTGGGAAATGTGTTTTTTGATATGTTTTAAATTTTTGAACATTAACTATTTTTTGATTGTGCCTGCTAGACTGCTGTGGACTAAATCCTTGCTTGATGTCTACAGAGGAACTGTGACTCAGTTTCTTCCTCTGCAAAGAGGATGAGACAAGCCACACAACACAACAGTACCTGTGCACAGCAGTATTCACCACTGCAGTCTGTTACAGCCCACCTTTTCCTTCTGCATCCATATCCCACCGCAGAGCCCTCTCCGCTACTTTAAACTGGGCCTGGGCTGCTTCTCCGCCCGCTGTGCCTCTCCTCCCACGCCTGGCCATCATCGCCCACCTGGCCCTTCCTAGAGCGCCATATGCAAATGCCACTTGCTTTCCCAAACTCCGTCCTCCATCCAAGAGGCTGGCCCTCACACAGCACAGAATATTTTCATTCTTTTCTTATTGCTTATTGTCTGCCTTGTTTACTTTTCTCTTAAACTTCTAAATTTCTCAAGTTGACAAAACGTATCAACAATAACAATCCGACTCTTGTCAACTTGGCATCCAGACACATTTCTTTAAACCAGTTCCACAAGCAAAACATGCTTATTCTTAACATTGGCAACTTGAATTTATAACACAGCTTAACAATCCTTAAGAACCAACCTTAAGTCTACCAACCTCCTAATACATTAGAAACATAACAGTTTGTCCTTGGCCCCCCAAAGACTCATGCACATCCCTTTATACAAAAGGCACTTAGTCCATCTGCAAGAGCTGCCAGAGTCATAACAGTTTCAGCATTGCTGAAAAGTTCTCTTCTGACATGTAAGACAAACTCGTAGCTGCAGAACCCTGTACAAATGAAAACAAAGTTAAACACTTCCAACATGCAATGGCACAAGATAAACATTCCTACTCCAAAAGATACACACAGGAATACAAAGCACTGGGACCAAAGCAAGTCCAAAATCCAGCAGGGCAAATGTTAAGTCCTGTAGTTTCACATCCAGCACTGAAGCAATCTGTGACAAACTGTGAGCTCCAGAGGGCTTGGGTGGTTCCACTCCTATGGTACTTCTGCTGATTACAGCTCCCACAACTTCTCTCTCAGGCCCGCTTTGCTCTCTCCTTACAGTTCTCTTTAGACAAGCTACCTTCCTGGCTTTTCCCAGCTTCTGGGCTCTCCACCTCTGTCTTCACACTCACGGTTCACACTCAGGGGCACACTGTCTGGGCTCCAAGGCCTTCTGAAATTGGGGTGGAAGCTGCTTAACCTCAGAATTCTTGCATTCTGTATGCACCTAAAACCAGTACCATGTGGAGACCGCCAAGGCCTGCTGCCAGCTGGAGCAGTAGCCAGGCTTTCCTCTCTCTTGGCTGTGGGGGTCGAGTGCCTGGATCATGGGCACGCCGAACCTGACTGTGAAGGAGCAAATTCTCTGTGCCACTGCTACTCTGGAACATGGTGCTCTACAGCTTTCACCTCAAAGCAACGTCTTTCACTTTTGCAGGTTTGAAGCTGCAAAGGTTCAAGGCTTATGCTTTTTGTGATACCTTTAGGACATCTTTTCTTTTCTCCTGTTTCTTCTTACCAATCAAGGTCTCAGCTCTGTCTTTACAGTTCACAGCTTTCTAGCCAAATTCACATTTTAAATCATCCTGCTAGGCTCTTTTCTCTTGATTCACAACATAAATCTGGCTAAAAGATCCCAACAATAGCCATGCCACAGCCTCAACATTCAACTACCTTGAGATTTCTTCTGCCATCAGTCCACCGGCCTTAAACCCAGTCTCAGGCAAAGTCTCTGGACACAAGCAAAATGCACACTAACTTTCCGCCAAGCCATAACACACATCACCTGGAGTCCAACAACCAATGCAGTCCTTTTTCCCAGCAGAAACCTCCTGAGCCTGGGCTTTACTGGTTTTGTGGTCTCCTGAGCTCTGACCAGAATCTTCCACACAGAACAGCCTAGGCCGTTCTAGGGCTACTCTTTCAGGCAACATCTCCAAACTGTTCCAAACTCTTCCCACAAACCATTTCCAGAGGTCCCTGAGCCACATGGTCAGGTACACTCACAGCAACGACCCCACTCTCGGTACCAAATTCTGTTTTGCTTACTTTTCTCTCAGGGCTGGGACAAAATATAAACTATCTACCACCCAAAATGAAGGAAGGAAAGGTTTATTTAGCTCGCAGTTTGTGGAGGTTTCAGTCCATACTCAGCTGGCTCCAAGGCAGGGTGCCATGGCCCAGGGCAACACTTCAGGGCAGCAGGCAGCAAAAGCAGCCAGAACAAAAGGGGGCAAGAACAAGCCTCTTTACCTCACTTATACTGTACCCAGGCCACCCCCACTCCAGGGCAGGTGCAGCGCTGACAAAACCTCTGTGCCCTCCTCTTGGACAAGACGTGGATATTCACAAAGTAAGGATCCCGGCTCGCTGCTGGGTCTCTTGGTTAAACTTCCAAACTTCTCAAGTTGGCACAATGTATCAGCCATAACACCTTCCTCACTAAACCATGAGTTCCGTAAGAGCCAGTGCCTTGGCTACTGCTCTCCTGGTACCTCAGTAAGCAGCCCAACACCCAGGGTGAGGTCCACACACAAATACTGGATGGGCAGATGGATGACTGACTGCCAGGTTCTTGAGGTCCCTCACTGCAAAACGATTACTCAGTACTGGACTGTCTAGGTATTAATATCAACCTGTTTAAGAAACCATGGGAAAATACTAAAGGAAAATTAATTTCTAATTCCCTTTAGGAAGCACCAACTCCATTGGTTCAGCTTCTCAAAATCAGACAAATTTACAACAGAAAGAAGGCACACTGTGTCCACACAGTCAGGATGCTGTCCCCCGTCCCGGCGGAAGTATCCCTGCAGGCAGTCAAGGATGCGCAGTGCTACTGTGAAACCCGACCCAGAATTTAATGTAGTGAAGGAGTCCTCCCACAGCTCTCAGATTTCCCTGTAAGGCTGCTAAGTTACCCAGTTCCCCAGCCAACCTCAACCTGTCCAACTGTAATTGGGTTTGATTGGGAAATGTTCAATTCCTGTATCAAAGGTTTCATCATTCTGCTTACACAAGCAAAGACCAAGGCACATCTAAATCTGCCCACTCCTACCACTCTCAACTAGAGCCAAGGTGTCTGTTAAGGTCTTCATACAACGGACAAACAAGCAGGCAAAATAAGCGTGAGGATACAGACATTCTGCGTAAGACGACTGACACAGGACAAGCCTGCCTGTCCCACAAGTGATGACGGGTGGGACTAGGCCCCTTGTAGTCCTCCTGAGATCTAAACAAACATGCTGGATTCCAAGAGCTTAGCTGCATGGGCAGCAAGATACAGAATGCAAACCGACCTCACCAAGAGTTTAGGACTGTTTTGACCAGATAGCACCAGGCAAGAAAGAGTCAGTCTCAACGGTTTCTGGAGAGAAGGTTTGTATCTGAGACACCCGAGACAGCGTTTCAGCCACGGCACTTATCCCCAGACCAACCTGGCATCTAACTGAATCTGAGACAAACTTTGTAGCCTGCATCCAGTGTTTTAAAATCTATTGTACTCCAAAAGGAGATCAGTTGAAAAGTTAAAGTTTTTTAACATACACTAAGAATCTTACATTTTATTGCTATGATACGTTAGTATTTGGGAGAGGTGATTAGCATTCAGGGCGGTTAATTAAAAATATTCTTAAAGTAAATTCCAAATGCTATCAACTGGTTTCACTAGGAATTAAACAGTGACTCAAACAAAGCTCAGTAGGTATTGATGAAGGAGCCCGCGACTGCAAACATCAAAAGTTAGCTCTTGGGAGCTTTTACCAGAATGAGAAAAGAACAATTTTTTAAAGAAACAAAGAATTGACATCAGGGGAAAAAAAACTGCATAAACTCTTAGGAGCTTCACACAACGTTTTAAAGCTGCTTCTTTATGTCTCATGACCACTAGTTACTGTCTGGGCAGCTGTCACATCCGAAATGCCATGACAGGAAGCCAGGATGATTCTAGAGTCACCTCAACTAAAGATGGTGGTGATGAGGGCCTATGTCCCCCTAGAGTCCTGCCCTCCCACCACCAGCACCCCCACTTCAGGCTCAGCTCCCCAGCTCAAGGACACACGGGGCGTCTTACTCTGGAGACCTTCACATTCCGGCTCCTTCCCGCTCGGCCAGTTTCTAAGTGACAACGCACACCAAATGCCAGCAATGTCACCCTATTATACACAAGAAACCTCCACACAGAACTTACCAGGTTTCCAGTGTTTCTGCTGTTTGTTTTCTGCTCTCAGAAGATGGTAATTTCAGAATAAACTGAGAATTCAAACAACACCAAAACACAACTAGGAAGAAACACTAGGAAAATAAGACAACTAGGGCTGGGGATTTAGCTCAGAGGCACAAGTGCCTGCCTGGCAAGTTCGAGGTCGTGAGTTCGATCCCTGGTACAAAAAAAAAAAAAAAAGAAAAAGAAAAAAGAAAGAAAGAAAGTAAATATGACAACCAATCAAATGACTCTTAAGGCATACATGAAGGTAGATTTAGAAATGAAAAATTAAAATACCATGGAAAACTTATTTTAAATAGCCTTAGTATAGAAAACAAGACTCTTTATTGTAGCAGAGTAGATCGAGAATCCAAAGGCCAGAATGTCTTAATATGTAATGACCTAAACGAACAGGGCCAAGTTAAACCATGGAAGCAGACACAGAACAGAGAACAGGCAGCACTGGCTTCTGGCACTGTGGTGGGCGATTGGTGAGCACCACATCTGTGCATGTCCTAAGCCTTGGGACAGGTGAGCGTCCTCGACGCAGAAAACAGGACCTCCAAGGTGCAACCACAGCGATGTGGAGGTCATCCTGGATATTCAGAGGGCCCTGAAGCGGAGGGCAGGCATCCTGGTGAGAGAAACGGAGCTGGGGACCCCAGACTGGAGGAAGCGGGGCTCAGGTGGAGGCCAGGGGCAGGGACAGCCCAGGTGTGAACTGCTGACAGCCACGCATGCTGAGACACAGAAGTGACCCTCCTCCTGGACAGCACACACACCAGCCACCTCTCGTGGCAGACTTGTGGTTCCCAGAACTGTGAAGACAGATCTGCTTATGCAGTTAGGTGATCTGCTGCAGCAACCACAAGAAACCGCGGTTCCCTGAATCAATGCCTTTTACCCACTGGAGACTCACGCTGGCTTTCAGTGGGCCTCACTCACACAGCTTGCAAAAGAGGCAGAGATGAGCCAGGTGCGCTACCACAGGCCTGTAATCCAGGAGCTCTGGAAGCCTGCGGCAGGAGGATTGCAAATTCCAGCAACCCAAGTATGGGCACTTTAGTGATTCAGCAAGACTCTAGCTTGAGACTAAAAAAAAAGTCTAAGAGGGCCTGGCTTCCATCCCCAAGAGAAGGTGAAAGGTGGTACTCAGTGGGTTTCAAAACTCAGGAGTCCCTTGAAAAACTTATGTCCTCCAAATTCCTAAAACTTTCTTCTGAGAAGCAACAAGATCTACAGAGAACAAGTAAAGTGAATCATCATCATCTTATAACAGGAAGGAAAAAGAAAGAAAGAAAGAAAAGAAAGTCAACCAGCCTCTTAGTAAAATAAGAAAAATGATGGCTGGAGATTTAGCTCAGTGGCACAGCACCCACCTGGCAAGCACAGAGTTTGATTCCTGGTACCGAAAAAAAAAAATTAAATTTTTATTTAAAATACCTCAGTGGCAAAGTTCATGAAAAACAATAGATAAAAATAAGAGTAAGGTGAAAGAATGACCCTATAATCTTTCTCCTCTGGGTGTTATATTTAAAGATAGTTATTATTCTTCTATTGATTTAAATTTGCAGGAAAACCATGAAAACATGGGAGTGGCCTTTTCTACACTGGAAACTCAATTTTAGAAAAAAAGATTGTAACACATTCAAAATACCTCCCTTACCAGAATATAGTGGTAATTCCAGCATTTGAAGGCTGAGGCAAGAGGATCATAGAGTTCAAGGCCAACCTGAACTACACTGGGAGAGCCTGCCTTAAAGGAGTGTAAGTGGAAAAAAAAAAAAAAAAAAGAGTGTAAGTGAATAAAACCGTGCTGCATGCTGTTAGTAAACAGCAAATGACTCCTTTTGAAAAAAAATTAAAAGCAAGAACAAGCAGTTCCTGAATCTACATTTTCATTAAATGCTCAAACTTGCCTCTGAGGACCAGTGGCCCACCAGTTCTGAATCCCTAACCCATTTTATCAAGGGGCATCAATTAAATAAAATGTGATTTATACTTAGGCATCATTAGATGTCCTTTGATAAATGCATCCAAGATTATTACTGGATATTGAACCCTTTTGTTAGAAAAATAGGAGGAAAAGTAACATTTCCTAGAAAACCAAGAATTAGACTTCTACAGTTATAAGATGAGCTGTGTAATGACAGGAAAAGTACAAAATTTTAAATTTTTTAAACTGCTAAAAACAAAGTGGCCCAGTGGTACATTCTGCACTATAGTGTGTGGAACACAATACTTTTTAAAATAAAACTAAAATAATCCTCCACAGGCAGAAGAGTTTTCTAGGATGTGACTGATGTTGGTTTCTGAGCTGTGGCATGCTGTGAAATTGGAAAGTGAGTCCTGACCAAACCTCCATCTTGGCCTACTCAGTGAAGTAACACTCAGCCTGAATGAATGAAAATCTTGGATGAGGCGCATTCCAAGTCAGTTACCAGGAAGCCACGACCTGCAACAGCAATTTTTCTGTCTTTCCTAAAGAATTTAAAAGGTGCCGATTTAAAAGGAAGGCCTGGCCTTCACCTGGAGCCAGCTCGATCAGGGATCAAGTCACCTTTCAACTGCAAACTCGGTCTCAGGGCGACAACTGCTATTCTAAGTGGAAAAAGAGAAACAAAACTAGGCGAGCCGTCCGGCCGTCCACTTCTGCCCTGCGCCCCTGAGCGCGGGCGAGGGGGGGAGAGGGGACTGGGAGGCCGATGGACACCGGGAATAACCCCCGAGCGGCTCTGCTTTCTGACTGACAATCAAGAGCAAAATTTACAGCCGGTGTGGTTTCCGCAGACTCCATAACTAAGTAGCACCGCGGCCTTCCACTTTCGGTTTTCGCGTTTCAGCTCCTGACCCCCTGCACAGGACCGGGAACAGGCGCTCCCGGGGCCCGCGCCCCCTCCAACTCCGCGCCGGCGCCCGGGCGGCCGTGGGGGCGGGGCGGCCGCAGCGCAGGCGCCGGGGCCGGGTTCTGGGCCGGGCCGGGCCGGGCTGGGGGCTCACCTGCGCGCCGGTGTAGTGCTCAAAGAAGAAGAGCACCGCGCTCTGGTACACGCTGTAGATGTGGTCGTCCACGCGCTGGTACAGGCGCGCGGGCAGCAGCGCGGACAGCAGGCGCCAGGCGCCCCACAACAGCACGTAGGTGGGCGCCGAGCCCAGCAGCACCAGGCTGGGGAGCAGCGAGCGCATGGAGTAGGTGTGGAGCACCAGGGACAGCAGCATCCTCGCCCGCGCGCGCGCGCCCGCGCCCCGCCGGCCGCCGCTGCCGCGCCGCCGCGCCCCGCACGCGCGCCCGCCGCCCGCTCCGGACCTCCGCCGCCAGCCGCATGGGCCGCGCCGCCGCGAACGGGCGGGAGACGGCGGGCGAGGAAGCCGGGTCGAGCGCCGCGCGACCGTCAGGGCCGCTTTCACCTCATGACCCGGGCTGGTCACCAGGTACCTCGCCGGGGGCGGAGCTCCGCGGCAATAACGGGCACGGAGATTGGCCGGCGGTCGCCATGGTTCGCCGCCGGAGGCGGGGCCCTGCGTGCTGACTCGCCCTCTGATTGGTCAAAGCCGGCCATCGGTTGCGGTGTAACAGCCGCCCGAGCGCGCGTGGGTCTCAGTCGTCGTCAGTGCGCATGCTCGCTAGCTAGGTTCTGGGGTATCTCCTGGAGACTCGTGCGGGACCTGCAGCGTGCGTCCTGAGATGGGGACAGGGGCCCGGCACGTGCAGGGTGTCGGGGCCGGGCCGGGCAGCTGCAGGGCCTAGGTCCTCCCCAGGCACGGCGCCCCCACCCCGGCGTGCACTCGGCCCCAGCAGCCGCCGCAGGAGTGATAGTCATCACATGTCGCTGCACACCCGGGGGCCTTGCACACGGGCGCTCCACCTCGATGTGTTACACCTTTCCCAACTCACTCTTCTCCTTCCAATCCCTTGCTGTGTGATCTGACTTTCTTAATTGCACGGCGACTCGATTTTGTACGAAGTCCTTAACGTCCTTCCATAAACGTTGCCGCACAGAAGCCGGAGGGGTGCGGGGGGAGAGGATGGGTTAGCTGCCTGGCTGACCGGGAAGGCGGCCACAGCCTGGGTCCCGCTGCCCAGCCCGCCCCGCACTGGAAGGGGCACCGCAGGCCCTGTGCAGGCTTAGGCCGGGCCCTGCGTGTTGGGTATAGAGTGTGCCTTGCTGCCGTTCGCCACGTTCCCGCCTCCCCTTTTCCTCCAGACTTCATCCCCCGCCCGCGCTCTGTTCTACTGACTTTGCAGTGGCCACAAGAGTCCCTGTCCACGTGGCTGGACCCATGTATCTTCCTAAGGTGCTACCCTGCACCAGGGCCTACCAGTGATCAACCGGGTTCTCTTCCGGCCTTTCTAGAGCAATATTTAACAAGCAGCTCCTGTAGGGGGAGAAGGGAAGCTCTGTGGGACCAGGGGACACATGTCAGGGAGATCGGATTTAGTCGCTGGACACAGAATGACTGTCCAGCTGTGCTGTTTCTGCGAGGCTGAAGGGTAACCTAGGCAGAGGGAGGATAGGAGGGGCAGAGTCTGACAAGGGCCCCCAGGCCTGAGGTGAGGACCAGTGGCACCCACAGGAGGCACCGCAGTGGGACACAGTTTGTCAAAAGAATGCATTTGGTTGTCCCTTTAAAGACTGCTGTATTCTGCCCTAACACATGCTTGACATCTGAAGGTCTTTCATCATAAATTTAAACAGCTGCAGAGAGAGGTTCTGATGAGCTATAAATAGCATTTGGAAGGTAAAGTGGTAGCAAATGTCTCTAAATGGACCAGCGGGTTGGAAATAACATGGTGATTTCATACCTGCCATGGTCCCTTTTAAAAATACTTCAGCCTTTTTACCAGTTGGGAATTTTATATTGATCGTTTCTGTCCTTGAAAACACTTTTTAATTCCACTTCTATCACAATTCTTAGTGGGCTGTACTTTTGTACATTCAAATCTTTTATGGAGCAGAAAACATCATTAGCGTTCTAAGAGAATTTTTTTCTGGATTGCAAGGTCCTTAGCACTGCAGAATTTAATCACTGGGTGTCACATCTAATTGGGTTTTAAGTAAAAAAAAATTGCGTTGGAAACGCATCTCTTAACAATGCTTTAGCGAGGGATATAGCTCAGTAGCACAACTCCTGCCTGGCAAGTGTAAGGTCCTGAGCTTGACTGCTGGATCCAAAACAAAAACAGTGCTTTATTTGAAAGACATTGTCAGGGTATCTGTTAGTGCCTTGGAGTGTTATCTCTTTCTGCCTCAAGGCAGCGTTGTCCAGGCTGGTAAGATTTGGGGGGTCCTAGGTGAGAAGCTGGCGCTCAGGCCGTCGTAGGAAGATAGTTTCAGGAAGTCTAAGGGTCCAAAAATTGAAACCCTTGAAACTATTTGTGACCACGTCTTCCCATTTCCTCAGGAGTACTCATACCCTACACCGAAAGAGAAGCCAGGTGGATTTAATGATCAAATATGAGTTTATAAAAGTAAAAGCAAACATACTAGGAAAATCCCTTGTTTTATAATCTTGAGGTAGAGAAGATCTTACTAGGACTGATCCTAAGATCGTTGATCTTGAGAAGCACTGACTCCTGCGGGAGCTTGGAGTCTTCCCGGGTCCCCTGACCTCAGCGTGGGAAGGCCTGCTGACCCAGTCCTGCAAAGACAGCACCTCTGCCGTGAGGTCTCAGCGTGTCACCAGGCAGAGCACCCAGCCTGCCTGGGCACTGGGCAGCTAGCCCCCTCCAACCCTCTTCGTTTCCTGTCCTGTCCTGTCCCTTCCTTTCCTTCCAGAAATTGTACCTTTTATGCGATGTTTTCATACATGTGTATGACAGCTGTCAGCTGCTCAGGAGCCCAGTGACTCAGTCACCCTCAGCAGTGACAGATGAGCCTGCTTGTCACGTGGAGGAACGGAAAGACCCTAAGCTACAAGACCGACAGTTGCTTCAGGCTGGAGCAGGTACTCTGCCTCTCCAGTTAGTTTTCATTCGTACTATTATTTATGTTTGTCACGTTAAACAAGGCATTCTTGTTCCAAAAGAGTTAAGTAATACCCTGTTTTCATTTTTTGTTTATTCTGAAACAGAGCCTTGTTGTGTGGTCCAGCCTGACCTCACTCAGCTCTCCAGCTCTCAGCCTCCTGAGTGCTTAGGTGTCATGGGTGCCACTGTACCTGGCTCAGTAATGTTTCCAGTGCTGCACGCCACTGGAAGTCTCCTCACCTTGTCCCACCTTCTCACCCTGAGGTTCCAGATGTGCACTTTCCGGTCGATAGAAGCCGCTGCTAAGGTGCTCTGGGAGGAAGCTGACCACTGCCCCCGGCACAGTGCAGTCAGGCAGTGTGTGTGAAGTGTGGACCTTGACCCTCTCTGGGCCCTGGCAGGCAGGCTGAGGTGCCACTGCCTTTCCCGAGGTGGTGCAGGTGCCATGGGGGCGAGGCGCCGGCCCCTCTGCCTGCATCTGGGAAAGGCATGCTGCCTTCACCACGCTCATCACCTTCGGCTCAGGGTGACCGAGAGACCAAGACGCCATCTCACCGAGAAACAGCCCCAGCGGTGTGAGTGACCGCGGAGGAACAGGCCTGGCCGGGCAGAGGTCGGAGCTGCCTGCTGCTGTCTCCACCGAAGGACGATGACGTCAAACTGGTGACTGTGACGCTTTCTCCAAGCCACAGGACTCTGTCCCCTCAGGGACAACCTTGCCCCCAAGATCTCCCAGGGAATCTCTGAGTTCCAGGAAACGCACCTTTGCTGCGTGGGCTCAGTGCCTGCAAGTGCGTGGGGCTCTGGGGGAGCCATGGGTGGTGACGGCCTCTTCACGAACCGGGCAAGCATCCTTAGCACCTGTGCTGCCCCTATCGTGCTCGGTCAGCGATTCTCCCAGTGTGAGCCAGGCCTGTGGGTACTAACCTCACCGCCCCCAGACCGCAGGGTGCAACTGCAGACTGTAGCGGCCTGCTTCCCGTGAGAAAGCTGCAGGCTCCGGCGTCTAGTGTGCTGTGAGGAGTGCGGTCGGCTATCCACAGGCCGCCGAAGCACATCCCCGCCCCGTTCCAGTCACATCTGTCCAGATGTTCTCTGCTCCCCCAGGGACCAGCGCAGCAGTGGACAGAAGCAGCTGCAGAATGCTGTCCCAAGGGACCTCACGGGGCATGGCAAAAAGGGCAAACAGCACCAGGCTTCTTACCAAATTTTGCATTTTTTTGGTACCAGGGATCGAACTCACAACCTCACGCTTGCCAGACTGGCACTTATGCCATTGAGTTAAAGCCCTGACCCCTGCATTTGTTTTTTAAAATATAGTTATTTTTAAGTACAAGTGTTATTTATCAGAAAATGAATGTATTTCTACGATTTAAGAGGAATCAGGGAAGGCCGTGGGGAGGGAGGCAGAGTTCGAAGGAAGCTGACATCCAGAACACAGAACGGATGGGAAGACTCCGTGCACAGGGACCCACGGTGGCAAAATCAGTCAAATGCCACCCTGCATCTCCCCTCTGCCGTTAGCTTTGAGCTGTGTTGTCGATGAGTCTTCTTCATGTTGCTGTAACGCTAGACAGTGTTGTATGTGGCTTTAGGAACTTTTTAGAGCAAGTGTTAAGAGCACATTGGTGTTCAAAGGTTTATTCCCAGAAATCACGCTGAAAGTCAGGGTTAGTAAGGCTGCTGGGTCCCACAGCACTGTCTCCGACCTGTGTCTCCAGTCGTTTCTGTTTTGGAAGTGTCCCTTCCTCTTCGCTCCTGACCCCTCCCAAGCTGGCAGAGTATCGGCATTGCAAAGACCTGTGCCTTGCACACAGGACCCCAGCACGTGGCCGTGACCAGGGGCCACTTTCCTGTGGCTTTCCCTTGGTGGCACCGGCACCTAGAGACCAGTGAGTGCTGGTGTCTAGGCCTAGCCCCTAACCCCCGAAACGGGTGCTGGTGAAAGCCCAAGGGAATGAGACCCACGGCCTGGTCTTCAGGGCTGCAGGAGGAGTGAGGTCCTCCGAGAGCTCGTAACTGCCGGCCAGCCGGCAGACTGACGCCGGGCAGCCCGTGTTTAATCAGAGCAAGCAGGGAGCTGAGTGGACAATGCAGGAAACCTGAGCAGGATCTTGGCCGGGGTTCAAGGACCCCTCAGAGCAATGGACGATGCTAATTAAGGAAAACTGTCCAGAAAGGCTCCAGGTGGCCTCAGCTGTGGCCTCTCCTGGCCCCTGAGGTGTCTCCTTATTCTCAGTTCAGTGGAGCCTGGCCATACTGCAGCCCTGCACGTGTGTCCAGGTTCAACCGCTCTAACAGATGAGGACCCTGCTTTCATCTTCCAAGCCACATTGGTGCCATTTTTACCGCAATCGAACTCAGGCCCCTGTGCTTGGCAGGCAGGCGCTGTGCTGCTGAGCTGCATCCCCAGCTCCTTTATTCTCAAAATTTAAAGCCTAGATTTTTAGATATTTTTTTTCTCTTTTCAAAATCCATGCCAATTTCTGTTGTTTCCTGAATGGTCTGTTACTTTCAAGTTATCCCTTCTGCCAAGAGCTGTATTGATTGGGTAATATTATAGCTGGAAAAATATTTTTCCAGTAACATCTTTCAAACCTGGCTGTGTCTGCTGTTTCTGCCATTCGTCCCAAACCCTAAGCCAAAGATTCATTGCCACCGCCATCAAGTCATCTCACCTTTAGACACGCTACCTGTATTTTAGATTACATCTCTTTTGAAAAATTGCCTCGAGATTTTGTTGTTCGTTCCTTTTTGGTGACTATCAATACCTGCACCGGGCCAGTCACCAGTGATGTCACCAGGAGAGGAGGGACGGGTCCTACTGGCCTGGGGGAGCCAACGCCACGCAGGGAGGGAGGAGGACAGACTACTTCATACTCAGCTGGGTCACAGCCCACGTAAACAAGATGTGAAGGGTGACAAGAGCGAGGAGATGGGGAGGAAGAAGAGACTTGCATGATGGCCAGGACCCCTGAGTCTCTAGGGACCCAGCTTCCTTTCTCTCCTCTCTTGCCTTTCCTGCAAGGCTGCCTGGCACCCAAGAGACAAGATGGCCAAGGCAACCCTCTCTTCCTGACCTCAGAGCCCCAGGAAGGGGCCCTGTGCGTTGAGGGCAGGCGGCGTGCTTTCTCTTTTACATTTCCTGTGTTGGCCCAGCCGTGAGGCTAGCTTTTCCACTGCAGAGCTGCAGGACCACAGAGGGTGCAGACAGCTCAAATCCCGAGAGGAATCTGTCCTAAGCTCAGACCATGGGAAGGAGTCCCTGGGAGAAGCGAGCTGGGGTCCCCAGCTCCTCCCTGCCTGTGCTGACACAGGCCAGGCCAGGGCAGCGTGGACAGCAGGGAGACCTGCCCCAAGGCAGCAAACAGTCCATGGATGGCAGGAAGGAACTCACAGTGGATCTGCTGAACCCACAAAGATGCAGCATTCTTATGAGCAGGCAGAAGCCCTGGCTCTGGAGGTCCCCACAGACACTGCCCAGCCACCATCATGTGACGCTAGGGTGACAGAGGAATACAGCTCTGGTCAGCAGGCCAGGCTGGGGGGGGGGAGAAGGAGAGGCTTCGGGTCTGAGGTTTTATAGGAAAGAGGGGCAAAGGCAGAGGTTGCGTTGATAGCAGGCAGGGTGGATGGGTCTGGCTGATCATTAGCTCAGGACCAGTTCTGCAAGGTTCTGGGCTGTGGTCCTGCCCCAAGGTGTAACTGGGGTCACACCCTCAGCCGTGGGGATCTGGAGCCCGCCCGAGCTCTCCCGGTCCAAAGGGAGCCAATGGCTTGCAGACCAGGATGGGGGAGGACTTCACTCCCGAGCACTGGAAACTGGGTACTTTAGAGCTGGCCGTGGAGAATCCCTGCAAACCCTGAGGACGATGCCGCTGCCCACCCTGGTGGGGGCAGTCTGGGCAGAGCCAGGCGGCAGGGCTGAGCAGGCAGGCCATGAGTTCTGAGGGAGACGGAGATTCCATCTCACCCCAGAAAGAATGGCCAGAATAGAAAAAACTACCAACAACAAGTGCTGGAGAGGCTGTGGGGAAAAAGGAACTCTTCTGCACTGTTGGTGGGAGTGTAGACTGGTGCAACCACTGTGGAGGTTAGTCTGGAGATTCCTCAAAAAGCTGGGCTTGGAGGTCCCATTTGACCCAGCTATTCCACTTCTAGGCATATTACCAGAAGATCTGAAAACATCATACCACAGTGATATATGTGCCCCCCTGTTTATAGCAGCACTATTTGTAATAGCCAGATCTTGGAAACAATCTAAATGCTCATCAACTGAGGAATGGATAAAAAAGTTGTGGTATTTCTATACAATGGAGTACTACCCAGCTATAAAAAAATGATCACATTGAGATATTTATAAATAAATGGACACAACTGGAGACCATACTCATAAGCAAAATAAACCAAACTCACATGTGTAAATACTGTATAGTCTCCCTAGCATGAGAATTGGTAAGAGTATATAAGATTTTATGGTAATCATGATTCCCCATTTCATTGCTTTGAAGCCTTTCAATGTTTTCATTCATCAGTTGGAATGGTTTTATCCTGTTTTGTTTGACTTTATGATACGTGATGCTATGAACAGCTATTTTGAAGAGAACAAAACATTATGACAGCTATTGCTGATTTAATACAGTCCTTCTTAGAAGTCCTACCAAGCTTCTATTCTTCTATTTCCATTGGTTCCATCACATTGTGTCTTATTGGGATTTGAATATGTGTGAAAGTATAAACAAAATTTTTAATTGAAAATGAGATATTATAGTACCCATTGATCATTCTCTGTTATTCGGTTCAGAATGCCCTGTAATTCTTTCACTCTTTGAATGGTTTTATACTTTTTTGTTATGTTTGATATTATTGTATTTGAAACTATGCTCAACTATAGCAGAGAAAGAGATATTGTGATAGCTACTGTTAATGTCCGGTTGTCTTAATGTTAAGTATTGTGTTGCCTAGGTTGTCCGGTTCCGATCTCCTCTGTACTGACCTCTTTTGTCTTATTCTCTTTAAAATAAAATGGAAAAAAAATTTTTTTTGAAAAAGTTACAAAAAAAAAAAAGCGGTATACCCGGCCGAAAACCCCGTCCTCGCGGCATTGAACGCCTCGGTGTCCTTCATGGGGACGTGGCTCTGCAGCGGAGCGTGTGGGGCAGGCACCGGCGCCTTCCATCCCGGCGCAGCGCGCGCACACACACACACACACACACACACACACACAGCATTCCTCGCGCTGAAGGGAGACACACTTGCGAAGGAAGGAAGACGAAGAGAATGCGACAGCGGGGCATGGCTCTGGAAGAAGTGGTGAAAGCGTCTCCAGGCTGTGGAAGCTGAGACTCCGGGACTGAAGCCCAAGGGCAGTGGTCAGCGGAGACCGCTGCTCCTTCAGCCGCTGGAAGACGTGTTCCGTGTGGCGGCAGCAGCGTGGCGCAGTGAGGTTCTAGTGTCTGTAGCCGCTCCCCGCCCCATGTTCATGGGTACCGCTTGACCTCACAGGGAGGTGTGCAGACCTGGGTCCCTTCGCCCCGCTCGGACACAGCAAGGGGCGCTGCCTACGAGACCTGCAGGACGCCCCGGACCTCCAGTCCCCCCAGGCGGGCAGTAAATTTATGTTGCTCATAATTTAGCCACCTGGGGTCATCTGTGACAGCTGCCCCACATAATAAGCTGGTTTTAAGTATTTTATGTAAAAGAAAACAAACCGTAGCAGTCCAAATAATTATGAAATAAAAACAGGAGAAGTGCAGAGGTCTGCAGTACCTGATTTCAAGACCTAACCAGATAGTAACCGAGACTCTGATGCCAGCGAAGGATGAGCATGAATCCAACAAAGTGTTCTGGGACGGGCCACACTGCTATGGTCAGCTGGGTGTTTTGTTGTGTGGTTTTTTTTTTTTTTTTTTTTTTTTGGTACTAGGGATTGAACTCACAACCTCATGCTTGCCAGGCAAGCACTTATAACACTGAGCTAAATCCCAAACCTTTGGTTTGGCTTTTGAGACAGGGTCTCACTATATAGTTCAGATTGGCCTTGAACTCACTATGTAGCCCAAACTGGCCTTGAATTCACTGCAATCCTCCTGCTTCAGCCTGCTGAGTGCTGGGATTATAGGTGTACACCATCACGCCCTGCTCAATATTTTATCAAAGTGAGAAGGTGGTTTGTTGGAAAATGATAGTGCTGTCCCAACTGGATATCCACTGTGAGAATAATGAACTCGCCCTGTGTCACATACCTCATACAAAAACTTATTCAAAGTGGCTCAAAGACCTAAATTTAAAATACGAAACTATAAAACTCTTAGGAGAAAATCTTCATGATACTGAGCTAGGCAAAAAGTCTTATTTTTGTCACCAAGAGCATGGCATGTTTTAAAAACTGACAGATTCATCTTCATAAAAATTAAAAACTGCTTTGTGGAAAGCACTGCTCAAAAACATGAAAGTACAAGCCGTGGGCTGGGAGAGAAAATTTACAAATCTGGCAGAGGATGCGTCAGTGTAGACAGGATTCTCAGAACACGGGAAGGCAGAGCCTCTTTGAGTAAGGAGAGGGCTCGCTGACCCTCAGGAAGGGCTCTGGAAGCGGCGGCAGGTGTCATGTGCAGTGCAGAGTACATTCACCGGGGCTGCAGCTTTGCCCGCCAGCGTGGCGGAAGTCACCACACAGCAAGGGCCTGGAGGACACAGAAATTCTCGGGACGAAGACATAACTAGGACAGTAGGTTACCATGAGCCACCACGCTAGACGAGGGAGCTTTGGGTCACCCAGCCAAGTGTGGGTCCCAAATCAAGAGCCAGCCCTCCACACCAGCCCTGCTCTCGGATTCCTGCAAAGAGAATGTCCTGCTTCACACCTGAATATCACCGTAATTCACTTCTTTTTATTATTTGGTATTTGCTCTAACGTGTACTGATGTAATGTGTGGGTGGCACCTTTTGATTGTCAAAATTAAGTCCAGGATCCAGAGTGACCTGAACCGGAAAAGCTGAGGTTCCCGCCTCCGGCGATACCTGTCAGGGCCCAGAGGGGCTGGGGCAGGCGTGGGGCGGCAGTGGCTCCTCAGAATGGACAGCATGTCACCCGGAGCGCTCCAGGACCCACCCTCGGGCTGTAGGGAAAGCCTCAGCTGAGTTTCTCAAGGGAGACGTGACACCACGCCAAAGGTGTGGCCAGTCACCTTTCGCCTGACAGAAGCTGCAGTGGAGGTGGGTTGGTGAAGCCTGCTTTCAACCGGCTGCAGAAGGACCTGACCCAAGACGTGGGTGGCCGAAAGACTGGGGAGGATTTCCCACCGTGCTGTGAGGGCTGGGCCCAGCGCGGCGCCATCCTGAGGTGCTGGTGCTGCCTGCACCGGGGCTCATCGGGGCAGGGCCCTGTGGCTTCCCTCACACGAGCCCCTCGGGGTGGCAGCGCCTCTCTCCAGCACAGCCCAGGCTTCAAGGGGTGAACACAGACCCAGAAAAGGCCAGTGCACCTCGCCTTCTCTGTCCCTCAGAGGGGGCCTCGGAGCTATCCGGGTTCTCGTAGGAAGTGGATCCGTCTCCACGGGACAGCGGTGGAGCACACAGTGGTGGGCAGCGTGGCCAGCAGTCACTCTCCAGCCAGCTTCCACGCCCACCCACCTGCTATGTCTCTGGCCCCCATGCTAGTGTCAGCCCCCCAGGGGCCGGGGCTCACCTGTTCGTCACCGCCGTGTCCCTGGCACCCAGAACTGCACCTGAGCCTGGACGGTGCTGAGTGACTGCTGGACGGGTACTCCGGGTGGAAACGCCACCTGTGTCCAATTCCGTGCTCGCCCACGTGTTCCATACGTGTGCCCTGCGGAAGAAGGGCTTTTATCGACAAACCTGGGGCTCCAGGACTGAAGATCCCTGTACGATCTACGAACACTTGAGAGGCATTTTTGGGGAAATTTTCTTCCTCTTAAGCAGCTAGTTTGCTTTTTATTTCTCTTTTGGTGCTGACACGGCTGTCCATCTAATCTCAACGCTTGCTCAGCAGTAAGAGTTCAGGCCTTCAAAGCACACACTTGGCTTTTATTAAACCTCTGTCTCTAGTTTACGTTTCCAAAGCATTCCTTGTTGCCTCATCTTTTGTACTTACTTCAAAACTTTTAAAAACAATGATAGATAACTTGGTATGAAATTCTTATATGGCGTCTACTTAATAATTTAAATGATTATATATCATATAGAAATTGTTAGAGATAGCTAAGCCCCAATTATTTCTGTATGTTTCTCAAAGCATTTTACCCACACTTCTGTGTAACACTTATTTTCAAAGACTTAACTTTTTTTGCAGTTGTGCCAAATGCCTGCAACTTCCAAGGCGCCTCTAAACCAGCTGTGTGCACAGCGCAGGGCATCTGTCTGCTCACGTGGCTGTGCGTCGGTCTGCGGGTTGCTTTTCACTTGGCAAAGCCGAGACTGCATACAGGAATGTCCACTCGACCCCCGACGCCAGCTCGTCAGCTCCCCTTCTGCTCTGGGGCTGCGAACAGACGGCTCGGGGTGCCAGAAGAGGGGCCCCGTGGCGTCTGTGCTTGTGCGTCTGGCTTGTTGCAGGCAGGTAACATCTTGAGGGTTTGTGCACCCCTTTTTGCCACCTGATCTGTGCACAGTGTGGGCTCCCGGGGACCTGCACTGTCCCCCTGCCCCACGCCTCACACCTTGTGTGTGCAGGAGGCTGTGTGTTAAGTGCTGGCTTAGTGACTGCAGGAAGCAGGGGGCAGGGGACGACAAAGACAGAAAAGTACAGGCTGTGTATCCACAGAGCGAGGGGGCCTACCTTCACAGAACATGCAGAGGTATACTGCTGTCCACAACAGCCACGGAACACCTCGCCTGAGCAAGCCCGTTAAAATGGACCAAGGAACTTAACACACACCTCGGAAAAGAAACTAACAGAGGGCAGGGACGCGAGTGCGACCCTCAGCCACACAGCCCTGGGGAAGCAGCCTCAGTGCGGGACGGTGAGCTGCAGGGGGTCCCACACAGAGACAGAGACAGACACAGAGACAGACAGACACAGACACAGCCTCCCCTGGGCGGACCTCCGCCTGGAGCACAGGTTGGCAGTGCCTGGCCACAGGACCTGCACCAGCCCGCCCCCTAGTACTTCCCCCATGCCTAGTATTTCCCCAGAGTTGAAGACTCACATCCACCCAGAGGCCTGGGCACCGATCGCAGCAGCCACGTGCTCTGCCCGAGTCTTGGGGCACCCGAGCAGCCTTTGGGTGGTGCGGAGCGCACTCCCGGAGATGCGTTACCCAGCTCCAGGGAACTGCGCCGTGTAGCTGTGCATAGCTGGGCGCTGTCCCCAGCGAGGACCGGGCTGCACGGTCTGTGTCCCCACAGAGGCGACCCAGCCTATGGGAGAGCAGAGTGATCGGCCAGGCGGGGTGGGCAGCGCGGACCCTGTGGGGCCTGCACGTCCGGGGAGGCCGCGTGGCCTGGCTTGCCAGTGTGGTGACTGTGTCCAGCACTGCCTGAGGCACAGGGCGCTCGGGGCGACATGGAACCTCTGCACCTTTTGATCAGTGCTTTCTGTAATCGAAACTGCTCCGAGAAAACTATGAACTGTAAGAAATCATCAATATTTTAAAAGTATTTTATAGTCCTTTGATTCCCCCCCCCCCAACCAAAATACAAGACAGCAATGTACTGTGCACTAACGTTCACGGTGCGTCACTTCCCCGGCCGCTCGGCTTCCCAGGTCGCCGCCAGCAGAGGGCGCCGGAGGGCGAGCGGCGCGGGCGCTGCACCCCGGGTGGGGCCGGGGTCTGGTCTGGTCTCGGGGCCCCACCGGGCCGCGGGGCTCTCGGGAGCCTCGCGGAGAAGCCGCGCTGCTTTCCAGGTGTCCCCGTGGACGGGAGGCGGAGGAGCCCTATTTCCATTTCATAACCACCAGGGGCCGTGTGGCTCCGCTGGGCGAAGCGCGCAGATTTAAGGCAGACAGGAAGCCGTGAGTGAATGAGGGGGCGCGGGCTTCCCTTTGTGCTCCAGAAGAAAATTCCCAGTGACAGGAGATACTGGGTGAGGACGTTAACTGCTTACTCCCTCAGCGTCTTTCCAGAAAAACCTACTAACGTTCTAGCGGCTAAATGAACCTGCGAGGTGAAGCGCGTGTGCCCGCGCCTTCCAGCCTTAGAGGAGCGCTCGCTGGCTCACGCTGCTGCTGCTCCAGGAACCTCTGCATGCGGCCGCCTGCGTTCCCAGGGGCTGGCCGAGAAAGGAAGTGGGGAATGTTCCTCTAGAAAGCACGAAGTGGGAAAATGTGTAGAGCTATTTATAGCTGCACTTAGCCGTGGAAATCCCAGACCTTCGCCTCTATTTATAGCTGTTCTGCGGGTTAAAAGGGTGAAAGCAGAAATCTCGAAAATGCACTGGCCTGTCTGCAAAAGTTAAGGCTAATAAGCTGTCTCCGCGGTTAGGATAAGCAGATGCTTGCGGGAGTGGCTGGAAGTCACGATGAAAGCATCCTGGCTTCCAGCAAACGCTGTTTAGGGTGAAAGGAGCAGTGGTTTCCCCGATGAAGCGATGCTCACCGGGGCTGCCTGTTTCCAGGTTATCTGCAAACCAGGCTGCGAGTGTGGCTGTGGGGTTTCTATGATGAGCAGAAAGACGTGGCACACAGACAGTGCGTTCCCCGTGGCTGACCGAGCCCAGGGAGGCAGGAGGGCTGAGCCTCCAGTGGGGTGCCTTAACCTTGCTCTGGGGACTCCAGCACAGGCACAGACCTGGCCAAGGACAGCAGGCAGCACACACGGCCTGGAGCGCAATGCCATTGCTTCGCCTGAGACGCCGATGGTGTCAGCTTTTGCATTTTGGTGGGGCCAGGGATTGAACCCAGGACCTTTTCCCTTAGCTGCATCCCTAGAACCTGGCAAGCCCCTTCCCACTTTTGATTTTGGGACAGGGTCTTGCCAAGTTGCCGGGCTACGTAGGCTGGGCTTGAACCTTCCATCTTCCTGCCTCAGCCTCCCGGAGAGCAGGAATTACAGGTGTGCAGGCCTCGGCCAGCCTGTTAACTGCTCAGTGACTTTCTTTGCCTGGTGAGAAGGCCTGGGAGGAGGCGACTGCCCTGGGGAGTTGAGAGCACCGAGGTGACTGGGCAGCGGTGACAGCTTGAGCAGTGAGGTCCTCGGAAGCGTTCGGCCGGCCACCCCGATGCTCTGCCCCGGTACTAGCATGAAGCCTGGTGCGGTGGTTTACACCCATAGTCCCAGCCAGCTATGTGGGAGGATGATGCAGAAATGCTCGTTCTGGGGTTCAGTGAGACTCCTCTCAGAATGAAACTTCACAAGGCCCGGGGCTGTGGCTCGATGGTAAAGTGCCCCTGGGTTCCATCCCGGTGCCACAGGAACAGAGATGTCACCCCTGAGAACGGACCTAGCAGCGGTGCGGAGGTGACCAAGTCATGGCACTGCCCCAAGATTGGTCTGAGGCGCTGGCACCCCGAGCGCAGACCCAAAGGAAGACAGAGTGAGCAGGCCCTCGGGGAGACAGGGCTGTGCGTGCCCAGCACACCGGGCATCTGGGGTGCACGCCTGCCACCCCACTCTGCTGCCTGGGTGACAGCTCAGGCCCAGCACAGAAGTAGCACTCGCCAGAACCCCCTTACCAGCTCCTTGTCCCCCACCTGTTGCTCAGCTGTCCTCTCTCCTATCCAGTGTGCTCCTTTCCTGTGGCTGCTGGCCTGTGGTGGAGCGGCCGGCCCCCGTCTGCCTGGCCTCTAGCGAAGGGCTGCGGGTGTCCTTGGGAGCCACCTGTGCTGCGCTGGAAGGGGAAGCCGGGGCTGGAGTCCTCGCCTGGCTTCTGTGGTCAGCACTGCCAGGTTTTGGTGGCTGCTCAGCTTTTGTCTCTGTCTCCCATTTGAGAAGTGCGTACCAGATCATGTGGTTAAAGGCTTGGATCTGAGGCTCTGTAAGCGACATCATTCCTTTGAGCAGAGTCCTCTGAGGGTTAGGGTTAGGGTTAGGGTTAGGGTCAGGGTCAGGGTCAGGGTCAGGGTCAGGGTTATGCTTCCTTCTCTGGAACCAGTGCTCCCGGACCGCCCCACTCTGCTCTGCAGCCAACTGGACCCTGCAGACAGGAATCACAAGGAACCAGGCACACAGCAGGCTGCTGGCTATGCTGCCTCCCCGAGGCTGCCTGCCCCACTGGCTTTTCACGCATTCTGTCCTGGTGGTGGTGTTGGCCCAATCCTCAAAGAATGATGTCGCTTAAGGAGCCTTGGATGAAAGCCTTTAACCACATGATCGATGAAACATTAAGAACAGTTTCCTTCCAGGTTTCTTTAATGGGTAATTTGATTATGCATGGTGCATGAGCCCTTAAATTACATTGTGTGCTTAGGTAAGTCAATTGCAAAAACAATTTCGCTTGAGCCAGAAAACAGTCCTGCCTAGCCGCAGGGCCCATGACAGGGATGGTGGGACCTGGTGTGGGCTCTGGACCCCAGCTCCCACCGTAGGAGATTTGTGGGCCCTGGAGTCGAACAGGCCCTGTCATATCAGGCACCAGAGGAAGGGTCGGCTGTGCACGTGGGAGCCTTGTGTGGCCAGCACAGGAGGGCAAACACGGGGAAAGATGACGTCCACCAAGCACAGAAGGGGCCCCGTCCTTCCACCGAGACGGGAGAGGCTCCTGGTTAAAGATTCGAGTGTTTGAGTCACAGCCGGGACCCGCTGACAGTAAGGGTATTTGTCCTTGGAGTGGTCTTTCAGAGTGGTCCAGCGAGCCTGGAGATGTGGGGACACAAAGGCCTGCCTCGCACCCAGGCTTCTTGGCTGGCAGGGGCGGCAGGGCCTGCTCATCCTGCCTAGTGGCTCTGAGTTCCCGCTGCATGTCTGTGATTCGGCACTAACTCTCCTCACGCCCCCCTGATGGTGACTTGGTCTCAGTCACTGAATGTGGCTGGATCCGACAGTTTTCTCGAGATCACTGTTTAGACCCTGGGGCCCTGGGGCGTCTGCTGTGCAAGTTCTAATTCCCGCTCTTTCTGCTAAACTTCCTACACCTCCTTCAGCCCCACTCTATAAAAGTAGGCTGATCTCTCCCTGTCCCCTAAATCAGGCAGTCCATCGGCCCTATTGATCCTGCCCCAGAATGGCCAGCCTCTCCTGGCCCTGCTGTCCTGCACGCGCCTCATTTCAAGTTCCTCGCTCGCCTAGGAACCAGGCTGTGGGCCGCACTCTGACCATGGATTGGGAAGACCTTCCCCAGATGCGGCTTCCGCTGGCTTCCTAGGGCTGAGGCGATCCAGGCTGGCTGTGCCGGGAGGCGCTGTACGGAGTTCAGGCACCCGTCCCGAAGGACCTCTGGCGTCTGGGCCACCGTGCCTGCACCACACACAGACGCACGCGCGCACACACACACACACACACACACATGCACGCCAGTGGACGAGGATCAGAAGTCAGTCCTCCCTACAGCCCCTGTGCGCCCGTGTCTAAGAGTGGGTGCTTCTTCCAGAGGGCCCCTCCACCCTCTCCTTCCACCCAGAAACGTCCCGCGCATTCTCTGAGCTGAATCGAGCGCTGGCCTTGCTGCTGTTCTTCTCCGTGCCTCCCTCTTGGTCCTCACCCCGCTGTCACCTGCCCTGCCGCACTCGTGTTGGTTTCATTGAGGCACAGACTCAGTCGTGCTTCCCTTCGCCCCGTCCATTGGCCCCTCCGGTGCAGGGGCTGGAGCCGCACCTGGTGTGTACAACCCAGGCGGGCCCACGCGGACCTTATCCATGGAGCCGGCACCCACCGTGACTGCAGGGCCTCGGCTTCACTTCTCGTAGTTGAAGTCGGAAGATCTAGTCACATGTCCCTGAGCTCCTCCCAGAGCCGGCTTCCCGCCCCTGCCCTCACGGCCCAGGGTTACTGACTGCGAGCGCAGCAGACCTGAGAGGCGGCTGCTCCGGCCTGGGGCTCAGCCGCTCGCCACTCCGCCCCACCGTGCCTGACGTTATGATTCACTTCGGGTGAGACACACTCGGGCCACGGCTGTCTTTCTCTAAAAGTGCGACGTCTCGCACTGAATCCCTTTGCTGCCTTAATCTGCAAAGGACGTGTGCGGCCGCGGCAGCGGCATCATTCAGCGATGCCGGGGGTAACCTCTCGGCCTTCTGACCTGAGAGCGCTCCAGGGGTCACGGGACACTGAAACCGGCCCCTTCCGCGCCTGCAGGTGACCCGTAGGGCAGCTCAGGCCGGCTCCTCACGGCCTGGCTTGTGCCGGGCAAGCTGCCCCTGAGGGTCACTCTGTGCTGGGGGTGTCCCGAGTGCCCCGGCGGGCTGACTGCGGGGCAGACCCACGAGTGACTCCACCGTGGACGGCACGAGGGGGACAGGAAGCAAAGCACTGTGAACCCCACTTCACTGAGCACGGGGCCTTCGTCCTGCAGGACAGCTGTCCCCTGCCTGGTTATCCAGAAGTCCTGACTCGGCTTCTCTCCTTGTTCACTCCGAAGCGGTGGCCTCTGGCGGGTTCCTTGGGTCTTTGCACCGCAGCAGACGTTCCTTCCACAGCGGTGCCGCCAGGGGCCTCGGGAAGCCGCCCACACAGCAGGGGGCCTGTGGGCGCACCCCTCCCCTCCGTGCCCAGCCCTCAACCTGGGGAGCAGCCTCAGAGCGTTGTGCTCTGTGTCATTCCTCAGGTCCTCAGCAAAGGTGGTGCAGGAGGTGAAGCCCTGGTTCGGGCAGGAGGACCTTGGGGAGGGGGCGGCTGGCCTGGGCAGGGAGGAGATGAGACCTCAAGGCCCACAGGGGAGGCTCTGCAGGGAGGGCCACTGAAACCACTCTGGCCTCGCAGATGGGACTTGATGTGTCCTCGAGGGCTGTGATCAGTCCCGGGCCAGCACAGCAGCCCCAACAGGCAGCGCCTTGGGCTTGGAGGTGGTGCCTCCCTCTCTTCCAGTGGAGGCGGGCGGAGAGCCTGAGGCCTTTTCCTGCCATCAGCCTCCTCCTCCTCCTGCCTTGGGGTCCACACCAAGCCCGCAGAGGGCGGCTGGAACCACAGCTGGCCCCGAAGCCCACACCTGCTGTTCTTTCCCGCACACGCTCACCAGTGATGAGGGGCAGTGAGTGGATGCGGTAGACACAGCAGACGGCTACCGACAGCAGCGACAAGGGGCACTGTTACAGCAATGTTCTGCCACACTGCGCTAGGGAGATCATGCGGGGCTTCGCCTCCCTCCAACTTTCTCCCGCATTGCACTCACCCTTCTCTCTAACCCTGTGAGTGGGGCAGTGCCTGCTGAGGACGGGAAGTGACTGCGGGAGGACAGGAAGTGACGCGAATGACACTGGCCGTGGGCCCTAGCAGGGGGCTAACACAGACGGTTGCCTGGACCCAGCTCTGCGCTGCTGCCAGCCTGTGCGGTGCTCGAGGCCCCCGGGGAAGCGCGGCCAGAGGAAGCACAGACGCCGAGGCCCGCTGGGCAAGAGGACGGGGGGACAGAGGCGGAGGTGGGGGATTCCACTGCGTTGCCCCGGGTGTTTGCAACTTCACACTGAGGGCTGCTTTTTTCCGGAATTTTCTGTTTCTTATTGTTGATGGTGGGAACCAAAACCAGGGAAGGCAAAACCATGGCTGAGAGGAGACCACGGTGTCCGAACGGCGTCCCCTCCAGCAGCAGGTGGGCACCGGGACACCGTGTCTCTGGGAGGTGCTGGCGCGAGCCGAGGCTGCGGGCCGTCCTGATGTGCCTTTCAGCTCCCTCCTGCGGCCTCAGACATTGCTCCCAGGGCCCGAGTTGTCTGCAGCGCAGAGGGCAGGGGGCCGGTTGTGGCGCCAGCCTGGGCCTTGCCCAGCTCTGGGGTTCCGGAGGGAAACGGGACGATTTCGCCTCCCGCCCTGGTGAGCGGGAGGCCTGGTGCTCTCGTCTGAGGCAGAAGCTCAGTTCCTGGCAGAGCCGAGGAGGACGACGTCTCAGTGCCAGCCTGGCTATGGGTTCGGTGCAGCAGCGGTCCGGACACCAGAACCGGGGTGGCTCAGATTCCGGAACCCCAGGCCTTCTCTGCAGCCTGCCTGCTCCTCCCTGGGTCGTTGCTGTCCCCTGCTCCTGGGACTGCAGTCTCACCCCTCTTCTCAGTTGCCTGGGTCCTTGGTCCCCCTGGCTGTGCCACCACAGTGGTCCCCAGATAGGAACAGCCCTGCCACTGAATATGGCATCGGGGTTGGAACCCTGAACAGGGAAGCAAATAGGCAGCGGGCAAAGCTCCAGTCCACAAGGCCTTGGAGCGTTTGTGGGAGGCCCCATGGGAACTGGCTTTCCTTGCCACCCCTGCTCCTGCTCAGCATTGTGCACCTGTGCCCCGGTGTCCCCAGCTGCCCCTAGCTGGCCGCCACAGCACCCTGGCTGCCCACTTGCTGGCCCTTGGCCTGTCCTGATTCCTCTGAGGGGCGGGGAGAGCTGCGAAGACAAAGGTCCTTTCCCTGCGGTGCAGGGGAGCCTCGTCCCACTGCACACGGCGCCCCTCCCCCAAAGCTTCTTCCCGGCCACATCTTCCCTGTGGTGGGGTCCATTTGGGCAACATCGAATGGCTGGGAAAGATGGTGGAGGTTGCCCCTTGCCTGGGTGAGCTGCCCGGCACCCCACAGGCTACATCTGCACTGAAGAAGTGAGGCCGATGGATACTTTCCGCTGTTCTGTTCTGTAATTTACTTGGAATCTACAGTTGCTCCATATGCTATGGACAATACTTACGTAATCGCTGGGCCAGGAAGTTAGCGGCAGCGGAGACGCTTTCTGCAGAAACCCAAACGCGACACTCGACCATCCGGCAGCCACCGGTGCTTCGTAGCCAGAGCGGGGCAGACGGCAGCGAGGACTTCCAGGCCGATGTGGCTTTTAGAGGACCTGGAGCGCATCTGTCAGCAGCCGTGGCGCGCGGCCAGCCAGCAAGGCTCCAGTGCCCACTGTGACGCCTCATGGCCACTCTCTGGAGCCAGCAAACTAGGAGCCACCATTCAGGAGATAAAAAACAATGGGCTGCCAGAATGACAGCGCGGAACTGGAAGGCGCCCCAGGTCATCAGGGTGAAACTGCACACACACATGCGCACACATGCACTCGTGGGAATCCCCGGGACAGACGGGACTCGGTCGGGGAAGGAGACTGAGCTCGGGAGAGGATGACTGCGCTGTCACCAAGGGCTGGTGCGATTGCTGACGTCGCTGTTGAATTCTACACTCAGTCATCTCTCACCTCGAGGAGCTGACTCCTACAGAGCCCAGAAGCTGTGGCCAGGCCAGAGCCCATCGCCCTGCCTGGGCAGCCCCTCCCTTCTGTGGCAGGATGGGGCTGAGGGAGGGTGGTAACCACCCGAGTGAAGTCTGCTCCCCCACAGGTGTTTTAAGTTGGTAAAGATTTAAAAACTAACGTAAAACGTTTTCATGAACAGAACAAATCACAGAGCCAGGCAGGTCAGCCTCGGGACCGCCTTCCACCCTCTGTTCCTCAGAGCCCAGCAGATCCTGGCCACTTGCCTTTCTTGGTCCTGTGGCCGTGCTGACCCGAGGAAGCCCCAGAGGCCCCTGGGTTGCTAGCCCTAAGAATTCATCAAAATGTTCTTCCATGGAGGTTTTGCATACTCAGTTTTTCTGTGATCTGGCAATCTCCTTTGCCTGTCTTCAATGTTTACTACTTTCTGGATGTTTTAAAAATCCTTCCTTTTTTTTCTTTTTGGTACAGGAGATTGAACTGGTGACCTTGTGCTTGCCAGGCAGACGATTATGCCACTGAGCTAAATCCCCAGCCTTCATTTCCTTTTGATTGGAAGAATTTCCTTTATTTGCACTATTTCTCTTCAGGCCTTCCATGGTCTGTTTGATATCATGTTCCTTCTAGTTTAGTCTTCGCTTTTAGTCATTTTATAAAATTTTTAACTCTTTCCAGCATGTTTTTGACTCATCTTAGGCAGTTTCTCGGTTTTACGTGATTTTCCCAGAGCCTGTTAGCATCTCTTTGTCTGATTCACTTGGATCCATGCCGGGACTTAGAAAACCAAACACAGCCTGTCACCAGTTTTTGCCTGGCCTTCGAGCTAACAATGGCTTTTGCGTTTGTAAATGGTTCAGAGAACTCAGCCGACGCAAGATTGTCATGAGACGGGTGTAGGGTGCATGGATTTCAGCGCAGTAAACAAGCCGCTCCCTGGCCGGGACCTGATACCTCGGCTGGCTGGGGCTCTGGCGGGCCACTCTTCCCAGCGCTGGCCTCTTTCTGGGCTCCTCCACTTCCTGGGTGCCTGTGTTTTCTCCAGAAATGAACCCGATGTCACTTTCTTCTGGAAGCGTTTTGCAAAGCTTTTCCCTTTCTGCACCGAGCCAGGCTCCTTCCTGGAGTGTGAGCCTGGCCTGGGACTTTACCAAGCGCACCCCTCTGGGCAGTAACTGGTTTCCCAGCCGTTGGGGCCATTTCCAGGCCTGGGTGCCGGGTTCAGGGCCTGGCACAGAGCAGGTCTCTGTTGGTGCGTGTGTGTCTGTGCGTGTGCGTGCACACGGCATGCCTTGCTGTCTCCATCTGCTGAGGTGAAGGCGGCAGGGCTGGGGGACGGGCGAGCTCTGCGTCTCCGGCAGGAAACCGGTGGAGATGAGGCCTTGGGAAGAGGGAGATGTGAAACCCTAGCATGCATGTTCTGGTAAAAGACTCCTACTTTTTTGTACTGGAACTCGAACTCAGGACCTTGCACTTGCCAGGCAGGCGTTTGTGCTGCTGAGCTCTAGCCCCAGCCCAAGACTCCCACTTCTTAAAAGTAGCTCCCCTTTTCTGCTGTCACTGGCCAGCTGGCTTGGGTCCCTCAAAATTAAGGGCCTCGGAGGGGTCTAGCCCATCCCTGTTCTCCAGTGCAGGCAGAGGAAGCCGGGCTGTGGCCCCGGATGTGTCGGGGCCGAAGCCCGGCTGCGCTCAGAGGACTGGGTAACCTGGCCCGAACCCAACATGTCTTTCACAGGGTGTGCTGGCAATTTCTCCAGTGAGGCAAAGTGTCGAAGAGCTCAGAACCCCGGATCGGATCCCTCTGTGAGCCCGACCGCGCTGGAAGTCGGCTCCAAGCGCCTTCTGGGCTCTGTGGCCACGGGAGGTGACAGTCTTTCATCGCCCTCTGTAGTGAGGTCGGTCTGCGCCCGCCTCCTGCTGTGTTCCTGGGGGGTGTCCCACAGCACCCCGGCTCTCTCTGGAAGGAAAATTGGCCACGTGAGTCACTCCTCTCCTGTTGCCCCTCCAGCCGCCCCGGCTCCACGCTCACAGGACAAAGCGTCCTTCTCTCTCCGCTCTGTTCCCAGCGACTTCATGACTGGGACTGCGCCTTGACGAGGGTGGCGGGTGCCAAGCCTGTGGTCTGGCAGCCCCTGGCTGTGCTCCTGCCTGCGTTGACAGATGAACGGACGGACGCACAGACGTCCTGTGCGGCCTTGGAGCCGCCCCCTCCCAGCTTTGGCTGAGACCCATCCGCTGGCTTGCAGGACAGGAGGCTACGGGGATTCTTTTCAGTAAATCTTCCCTCTGGAATATTAAAGATAGAACCATGATTTGTTCCCATAGATAAGCTGTGAATCGAAACACTTCCAAAATTGAAACCAGATTAATAAAGCGACAGCTGCGGCCAGGATCTCCAAGTTCGAGGTGGAGCTCGGTGCCCGGAAAGGGCTTTGGGCTTTGGGAAAATCTCGACGCCTGAGCTGGGAATGAACACCAAGAACAATATTAGTTTAGCCCAAAGAATACTTGTATGTGCTTGTTTAATTTCAGGTCAATGATTTTAATTATTTTCTCAGTTAACAGTTCAAATAGGGGGATAAAAACTAGATATTGTCTTCTTGGCACAAAAAATAAATTTCATAGTTTTAAATAAAGGAGAAGAAGAAAAATTGAGAGCAGGGAACATGACACTTTAATTAGGACCACAGATAATTCCAGAATACCCTTTCTTTTTCTTTTGAGACAGGGTAACTCTGTGTAGCCAGGCTGGCCTCCCACTCACTTCCGTCCTCCTGCCTCAGCCTCCCAGTGTTGGGATTACGGGTGTGCACCACCATGCCCAGCATAAAAGGGACATACTCAGGCCTCTGTGATGGTCCAGCAAGTCACACAGTAGCCAGTCAGGTACAGTAACTGGTAAACACACTTGCTGGCCAGGTCTCCTGTCCTGCGCTGTCTGCTACACACCAGGCACTACGGTGTGCGCTGTGGGCCCAGCCGTGTCTGCTGCACACATTTCCACCCTGCATCGCCTTCCAGCCCACAGCCTGTGCCCCCAAAGCCGGACTGGGAGGGAAGTCATGGGGGGAGAACCGAGGCCTCCTCGGAGCCACGGGCCTGGCGATGGGCATGTAGGGGGCAACCTGGGGGCGGCGCGGACCTCGACTGCCTTGGTGGACCGGGTGCACCCGGTCTCCGAACTCACAGGGGTTCCGGACTGGGGGCCTCAATTCGCCCCAGGCTCCTCAGCGGGCTGCACACACCTTGGTTTTTGGGAAGTGACCCCGTCCCTGTGAAACCCATCGTGGCCTGCAGATAGGAAGGGGAGCCAGGAGAAGGAAGGGCACGAGTGAGCAAACTGGAGGGAAGGGAGCAGACGAGAGCCACAGGGACCCTGGTGTTTAGTTAGCAAAGAGCTTTGCCACCTACAGCTGGGCACCGTGGTGCACACCGTGTAGTCCAGCACTCTGGGAGGCCGAGGCAGGAGGATCACAAGCTCCAACTTGACCTAGTGACTTAGCAAGATCCAGTCTCAGAAACAAACCAACAGGGGGAAAAAAAAGCAGCGTGACTCTGAAGGAGGCGACCTAAATGAGACAGAAGGAATTTCAGGCCTGGGCTATTTGAGTAACTCGACCACAGAACATTTGGACTGCCTTGTAGGCAAAGAAACAGGAAATAGACAAAATTCAACAGCCAAGTGCTGAGGGCCTAAGGCATTGAGTACAACTGGTTTCCAGGGTGCAGGCATCTAAATGTTTCTTTTCAAAGCTTGTAGTAATATTACTAACCGAACAGTGTAACATTAACAAAAATCTAATAAAAATTAACCCTGGACCAGCTGCCTCACTGAAATCTCTATGTTATCTTTTTTTAATGTTATCTTCTTATATTTTTATTGTACTGCATTGCAGTTCATAACTGCACGGTTCTGGCCCTGCAAGGAATATAATTTAGTATCTTTAAACTTCCTGTCACACACATTTCCTGTATTATAACTGCACCTTTGTAACGGCTGCCTGACATTCTTCAGACTCATTACGACCACTTACTAAATGGTTTCTGTAGTGCTGCGCGTTTAGTATTTCCAGTTTCAGCGTGAATAATGCTGCAGTAAACGTGCTCGGGTACATGTGTTTCCCTCTCAGCACAGTTTATTCCTGCTCACTGCTTGGATGCAGGACGTGAGTGTTCTCACAATTCCGCACGGACTGACGGACTGCTCTCTCCAGCGGCTGTGGCTGTGTGCGGTGCCACCCCGGCGTCTGGGTGTCTGTGTGCCCCCACTCTCTCAGCCCTGGGGTTTTATATGTTTTCCCCACTGTGCTCGCTTTCAGAGTCAGCATTTGTCTTGGTCTTCCAGTGAGCCGGCAGCCCCTTCTGCAGAGCAAAGCAGCAGAGGGTACTCTCTTCCTGCTTTCATGCTTAACGCAGTGAGTAGTGTGTCTTTATCTGAATTTCAGACCCTCACGGAGTTTTAACGAAGAAGGAAAAGATGACGAAAGCACAGGAAGAAGGGGAGCAGCATACAAGGAGGATGAAGAACTCGGGGCAGAGAGTGGAAGCCCTGGAACCAGTGGGGAAAGGGGGGCTGCAGGGCATGCTGGGTGGCTTCAGGTTGGGCACCTGCTGATCGCGGCCTCCAGGGAGCTGGGTGGGCTGGAGGCCTGGAGACCAAGGCCAGTCCACTAAAGAAGTAACTGGCCACGCCTGGTGACACAGCTCTGCACCCAGGCTGCACCCACTGTCTGGGGAGGGCAGGACCCCAGCTCCACAGGGCCCTGTGCCCCTCCTAGGCCCTGGCCTCATTTTGGATCGAAGCCTGTTGTGCTAAACTGAAGGGAGCCACTCATGCTGAACTCAAAGAGGCTGGGGGCCAGGAGGCCGTGGTCCTCACAGACGCCTGCGATGGAAAGCAGAGCAGGGACCATGACAACACTGGTGTCCACAAAGGGCAGGCAGGCGGTGCGCGCGCACCCGGGCAGCGAAGGGCGAGGCCTTGCAGCATCTCAGGGCTGCTGTTTGGCTGCTGCTGCTTCTTCTCGTTCTCCTTGGGCAAAGCCCCCTCTGCTCCTGTAGTTCCCTCTAACTGGAGGAAAGGACAGCCAGGAAGCCGTGGCAGGAGAAGCTCACGGGAGCGCGGGAGATTAGCGCTGACGCTGGGTCTGATATGGGTAACAGCCAGGAGGGGCTCCAGAGCAGAGGACGCAAGCTTGCCTCCCGGGCACCTGCTGTGGGGAGCAGGCAGCACTGTGCCTCGTGAGATGCAGACTCGTCGCTCTGCTACATTTTGACCCCTCAGCCTTCGTGGTCCCTGTCTCAGGACCTTACTTCTTCATGATGGTCCCTTCCATTCTCCTTCCTCCTCCCAAAGATGCTGACCTCCCCTCCTGGCCTGGATGTGCGGCCCGGGAGCCCGGCGCTTTCCCCAGAGGAGAGGCAACTGAGGACCACATGGCCTGGGAGCTGCCCCAGCCTCTGTCCAGGTCACGCTGGCCCGGGCGTTGGTGCCATGCGGGGCCATAGCTGCTGTGACCCCACCCCTGCCGCCCCACTGCACAGCTCAGCGGGACCCTGTCTGAGGCAGAGCCTGGAGCTGCCCATGGCTCCCTCCGTGGCATGGGCAGAAGGGGCGAGGCAGTGCCAGCCCCTAGGGAACCCCGGTTGCTGGGCTCCCTAGGACACAGCCATCACAGTCCCTCTGTCTCACTGAATGGGATCAGGGAGCAGCACACGCACATGAGCACTAGAGAAGAGAGGTGGTGAGGAAGGTGCCCTCCTCACCTGCCCCACCCGGCCTGCCCACCCTGCGGGGAGCAACACCCGAGTCACCAGCCCAGTGTCACACGGCCCTGCTCTGCAGGTGAGGCCAGTGAGGCTGTGAGCTCCCACCGGCAGACACCAGCACCGCCCCCGCCCCCCGGGCTGGGGCGCCTCCAGGGGGAACTGTGGGTCCCGCTCTCTGAGAGGAAGGAGTGACTCACGAGGCGCAGCAGGGCCAGTCACCGGGAATCCTGCAGGAGAAAAACCAGAGCTGCTTGGGGAAGTCCAATGTGCCAAGCACTTGGGAGGCTGAGACAAGAGGGTCACTGGGTGGTCAAGGCCAGCTTGTAAGCCATAGTGAGGCCAACCAGTGCCAAACTGATACACTGTTGATGATCCCATGGACACAATACTAACGAAATGAAAAATCAAAGAAGTGGAAAACACATATATAGGTGGTTGCCAGAAGCTGTGGGGGAGCTGGAAGGCAAGTAGATACTGTAAAAAGGTCAAATGAGGGTCGCTCCATGATAAAAACCTGCATGCGCGCAGGTGCACAGACACACACTGCACACGCACACACTACAGACACATGAAGACACACATACTGCACAGGCACATACTACACACACGTGCACTGCACACAGTGCACACGCACACTGCACACACACGAAGACACACACTGCAGACACACCGCACATACACTACACACACAGGCACTGCAGATGCACACTGCACACACACACTGCACAGACACACACTGCACATGCACATACTGCAGACACACACGGCACACATACACTACAGACACACTGCACACGCACACTACAGACACATGAAGACACACACACTGCAGACATACTACACACACATGCACTGCACACACACTGCACACATGAAGACATTGGAGACACACTGCACATACACTACACACTGCACACACACACTGCACACACATGAAGACACACACTGCAGACACACTGCACACACAGTACACACACAGGCACTGCAGACACACAGGCACTGCAGACACACACTGCACACGCACAGTGCACACGCCAGGCCCTTATCTCTGCCTCCAAATCCTCACACTAGAAACCAGGAGCCTCGTCAGCGAGTTGAGGCAAACCCGGCCTGAAGCGGGGCGAGGCTTTGGACCGTGTCTACCTCATGTAATGTTCCTTTTCCCTGAGGGATGTCCGGCTGCAGCTGCCACACATCCCCGTGTGAAGGGCCGTCCGCCCTGCTCATCTCAGCAGTGAGCCATGAGTTCTCACAGGAGCTCTGTATCAGACGCGGCTTTGGGACTGTCTCCTCCCCTGCGGTGGGTTCATCTTCCTCTTCTCAGCGGTTTCTGTGAGCTAAGCCTGCAGGTGGGGCCGATGTCCTGCCCCGCTCTCTCATGGACACTCTGTCACCGCAGTGCTCACAGTCCTCAGGGCGCGCTGGGGAGATGTGGATGTGTCCTGGCCGGCATAGCAGGGTGGGCTGTGCTCCCGTCACCTGGTAACTAGGTGGACACCACAGGTGGGGATCAACACACCGTCACACACCACAGGCAGTCCCTAGGAACTTGCATCATCCAGTGAGAGTGATGCCCGGGTCTTTGTCCACTGGCACACACTGTCATGTGTGGTGTGGGATAAGGACCTAAGGGCCTCCTTTCTTCCTTCCTTTTTCTTTATGAGCTAGTATCAAAACCAGTGATTCTCCTGACTCAGCCTCCTGAACAGCTGGGACCACAGGTGTGTGGCCCCTCTTGTAGATATGTTTGGAATTTTCATTATTTGCCTTTCCCAGAACCAGTTGTTGAAAAGAGTATTTTACCCCAACTGCCTTGGCACCTTTGCTGGAATCAGATCACGAACAGTAGGATTCACCTCTACAGTAGGATTCACCTCTGCATTTCTTACTGTGTTCCCCAATCCACATGCTCATTCTTACTACATTTCTGACTGCTGTAGTTTTAGTTGTGTTTTTTGTTGTACACTGTCTCCATACACTGTGATCTTGCTAAACTTGTAAGTTGTGGTTTTTCTTTTCTTTTTAAGACAGGATTTCGGTATGCAGTTTGGGCTGGCCTTGAACTCACTTTGTAGTCCAGGCTAGCCTTGAACTCACAGCAATCCTCCTGCTTCAGCCTCCTGAGTGCTGGGATATAGGTGTGTGCCACCACACCTGTTTCAGTTGGCGCTGAGAGCAGGGTCTGTCAAATTTCCAACTTTCAAAATGTTTTATCTACAATAGGTTCTTTGCATTTTCATATAAATTTTAACATCAGCTTTCCAAATTCTACAGAGAGCCACCTGGGATTTTGATGGCAGCGGTGCTGAACGTGCAGATTACTGTGAGAGCCACCACCTCAGCAAACGTGTCCTGAACACAGGCACAGGCATCTCTCCAGCTGTTCAGCTCTTCACTTTCTGTCAGCAGCATTTTACGGTTTTCAGCAAACAGACCTAACACGTTTTCTGTCAGTTACTCCTTTCTATTGCTACTGTGGAGGGAACTGTGTTCTCAGTTTCATTTCAAACTGCTGAGGTAATGGAGAGGATTACCCACTTAGTTTTGTATACTGATTCCACACACTGGGATCTCACTAAACTTATGAGTTCTAGTGTGTGGGTTTTTTTGTTGTTGTTTTGTTTTTTGTCTGTCTGAGACAGGGTCTCGCTATGCAGTTCAGGCTGGCCTTGGGCTCACTTTGTAGCCCAGGCTGTTAAACTCTCAATGATCCTCCTGCCTCAGCCTCCTGAGTGCTGGCTTACAGGTGTGCACCACCATGCTGGGCTAGTTCTAGAGTTTACTTCTTTGATTCCATACAGTTTTGTATGTCCGATGTGGCCTTGACTTGTGATCTGTGTGCCTTTAATTTCTCCCGCCTCCTGCCTCTGGCCAGGCTCTCTCCTGCAATCTTGACTAGATGTGGAAGAGCACCGGCCATTCAGGGTTAAACATAAGCAGCGCTCTGAGAGCTTTGGGCCCTGTGCTCAGGGCAAGGTGCGCAGCCCCAGGAGGGGACGCACATGGCTGGGGAGGCCGTGGCCATGAGGCCCACGGGGGCCATGGTCAGCGTGCTGCCTGACACATGCCCAGCCTCAGGAGAGGCCCTGGCCAGCCGCTGGCATCAGACAGCAGCACTGGCACTGAGCATGCAGCCCAGAGGATGAGGCTGGGATAGGGTCCTTTCCACACGGTGTCCCCAACACCAGACAGCACTCCTTGTGCCTGCATCATGGGAATGTTGGGGTGCAGGGCAGACACAGGAGGCCCCGAAGCGCCTGGCACGGGATGGGCTGCGTGACTCCAAGGTTCTGTGATCCAGGTAGTCAGGAACATTCCAAGCGGGCCGCTGCAGAGAGCATGCACAGCGGAGGAGAGGCCAGCCTGTAAACAGCCCTGCTCAGAGCTCTGGGCACTCCTCCCTCCTGCTGGAAGGTGACTCTGCCCCAGGGCCCAGCTCCCAGAGCATGGCCCAAGCCTTACTGGTGACGCTCTGCACACCCAGGCCTCGTCCTAGGCCCCCACAGCTGCCTTTGCAGCGCGTCTGAGGGGAGCAAACTGGGTCCTTTGCCCTGGCCATGTGTGCTGCTGGTGACTTGAGTCTGAGCCAGGAAGCTTAGGGGCGTCTCTGACTGTTCTCAGTGATGCAATAATTCCAGGCAAAGTCCTCTCTTTATTCGGCAGTACAGTACGTTAATGACAAGTAACAAAGATGCCGGGAGCCTCTGACCTTCCTGCAGCAGCTGCATCCAGGGAAAGGGCCTTCCGGCCAGTCTGAGTCCAAGGCCGAGTCTGGGCCTGCACGCAGGGGGCTCAGGGCGAGCCAAGGCTGGGGTCAGGACCGTCCTGCGCCGGGGCCTCCTCTGCAGTCTGTGAGTGCCTCGAGTGGACCGCAGCACTTCCCTGCAGCAGGTAGCTGTCGAAGTCGCAGATCCTGTGCTGCGTGATGGAATCTGGGGACACAGAAAGGCAGGTTGGCATGGTGACAGCCGGCAGTAGCCGGGGCGGGGCTGCAGCCCGTTGAGCCGTGCACACGCTCGCACCTCACTGCGCTTCGCTGTCGGGAGGTCTGCCTGCGTGACGGCACTCACACATCCAGGACTGGACTCAAACATCCAGTCCTCAGCCTCATGGGCCACAGCCCAGGGCTTGCCGGCCACATGTCCCGTCAGCTCACTGATGCGGGGCGCACCCAGCATGCGCAGCCCACTGCCTGCTGGGCAGGCTGGGGCCCCCCATCTGTGAGCCCTGCGACCCAGGTGCTAACCTCTGCCGTGCCGGCGCGCCCTGTACAAGCGAGCATGTAAACATACTCCGATGGTTTTCAGTCACTGCGGACCTAACGCCATCCCCTCTGCTGGCGAGGAATTTTAGGTGCAACACAAAGTTAGGCACATTTCCTGGACTCGGTTTGCTGTGGTCTAGTTGAGGGGTCTGAAGTCCTGTTGCTCACGATTCCATTTTCTTGTGAAAACTGTGAGTTACACCTGGCCCAGGGGCGCTGTGGTCAGGCTGTGTGGCCAGCACAGGTGCGTGACACTTGCAGCACCCTGGGCCCTCGTGGGGGCAGTGGCCTGTCCTGCCGAGCTCTGGGCCTGCCCGGAAATGGAAGAGGGCTGGCTCCCTATGGCCCCTGGAGCTGAGCTGATCACACTGTCGCCCAGTTAAACAATTAGGATTAGACAACCCAGAATGGTACTCTGATACCTGAAGGGCCTAACGAGGTTGTGTGGATGAAGAAAATGAAACAGGTTTGTTCTAGAGATACAGAAAAAGCTGGGAGGAAACATGGCTCCCTGTAGTTGTGGCTTAAGAAACGACCTCAGAGGTGACCCACTTCCTTCCCAATATAATTCTGCCTCCCCGCAGGGGTCTGGGCTGGTGAGCGGTTCTCAGATTTTAGAAAGTGACTCTAACACATGTGTGAAATATGTATGTATGTAATGTACATGGACACAATTACCTCATAATTAGTAATATTATAAAGTCATTATAGCAATTATTGTTAGTACTAGCACACCAGTGAAGTCTCTGCATGATACTGAGGTAGGCATTATGATTTATATTTTAATATTAGCATTTTATTTGTGATACATGCTGTATGTTTTCTTTCACTTTGTCCTTTGCCTTTTCTTGAGCAAACTTCTGTGAGGAAGAAGTTTTCTCTTTTCTATGCACCCTAATTATATGGATGGGCATTTTGTTTTATTGGATCTAGGTTTCATGCCAGAGGTAGAGGCCCATTTGCTACACCCAGCTTATAAAGTAATTCAGTGTTTTTTTCTTCAGGTGGTAAAATTCTGTGCATTCAAGGTTTACATTTAGATTTTCCGATTGGATGCCATTTTTGAAAGGAAGAAAAAAATGCAAAAAAAGATTCTCTTCCTTACTAAGTCTCAAAATTCAATGTAATCCAAAAATTTAAAACTTTAAACAAAGAAAATGGACACATTTATTCTAGAATTTATATGAAAGCAAAAACACTAAGGAAAGTAATTTCAAAAAGGATGAATAATGAGAAAGAACCTGGCAGCCCAGATATCAAAACAGCCACTGCACTGCAAGGAAAGACACTTTGCTTACAGGAGTAAAATTGGATATGATTTCCACCGAGCAGACAGAGGGATGCAGGGGCCGGCCAGATACACGCCCCCCACCAACTGGGAATTCATGATAATCCAGAGGAGGGCACTATAAATCAGAGGGAAGCAGATGATACGGTCCTCTTGTCACATCAGCTGATTGATAAACGGCAGATTAGTGCTGTAAACATTAATTAACAGTATAGGACACACAGGAGACAGCTTCCAAACCCAGGGGTGAGAAAGGCCTTCCTCAGGAAAGGCATCACGCTGACCCAGAGCAGAGGAACAGAGTAGCTGATCTGGTAACATACAGTAGGCTCTGCTGCGGAACAGTGAGAAAGGTCCCTGAGACACAGCAAGGGATAAAGCAAGGCAATGCACGAAATGGAAGCTGCCTGCCTAGGATTTTCATACTCATCAGTGACTCAGTAATCAGGGAACTGCAAGTAAGACAGAGATCTATTTGCCTTAACTCACGGGATCAGCCCCTGGAGATACGGGTGATGTCCAGCCCTGGTGAGGGTGTGGGGAAAGGAATTCACGTGCAGTTATTACTAGTGCAAACTGTGCAGCTGTGTGCGTCGCAGTTTAACGCACACACAGCCCAGGGCGCAGGGATTCCACACCTGGGCATCTGCCGCACAGACGCTCTCTTACCTGGGGCTGGACTAGCGCAGTAACGGTGAACCTTTCCAAGGTGGGAGCCCAAACTGCAGCCCCAAACCCACTTATTTACTGCAAAGTGCCAATACTGCAATTAACCTGAATGCGGAGGGTTTAGTTTAGAAAAAACAACTCACACATCAACGTCTTTTGTCTCCTTAAAAGGAAAAACAAGTGTGCCATAGGTTTGCCACCCTTGGGCTAGAGCACCTCCAGGTCAGATCATCTCCAAAAGCTGAGTGTTTCAATGAGAACACACATGCATGCACACACGGAGTGTCAAAGTTTCAAGCAGCAGAAAGTGGGGAAGTAACTTCTGTGGCCCACGTCAGGGGCACACGAGCTTCTCCCAGCAAGGCCAGGGTTAAAGGGACGGCAGAAGTTGTGTGTGGGTCAAGCTGGGAGGATTTCTAGGCGAGTTAAATGAAAACTCATGGCAATATGCAGCCCTCTATTTGTAGGAAGACAACCCCCAGGTGATGCCTGTGCTGGTATTTATTTCCATGGAAATATTTGTGGTCCCTCTGGGAGGGCCACTTTCATCAGTTACTTTTAGGAAGCTTAGTGAGACTGGAGGTCCCCTGGCCTCTCTCTCCTTGGGTTCTCTGCCCACTGAAGAGGATCGCCCTCCTGGATGCCTGCATGCAGCCTCCACCCATCCATCCGTCACTGCAGTGCAGGAAAGGCTGACCAGGGAAGTGCTGGGTTGCAGTCTGGAAAAGGAAGAGCAGACACCCAGACGTCCCCTGCCCCGCAGGCTGCAGCTTGCCCCCACCCTTCCCGGTGCACTGTGACTGCCGAGCCCCGGGAGCCTGACGCTCGAGCTCCCCACGCACCCACCCCCCAGGAAGACGGTTTCTCCCGACCTTCCGGGAGACAGCCACATGCCCATCCCAAAGTCACACCGCGTGAGCAAGCCTCACACTCCCAGGAAGTGTGCCCGCAGGACAGAGCGAGGGCAGCACCAGCTCTCGCCTGTGGAGAGAGACAGGCTGAGGCGAGCGCCAAGAGGTCTGCACCGGGAAGAGAAGACCTTCCTTCTCTAAAACAACAGCTTTACTGAACGAGTCTCGGCACAGGGTTACGCACTGGCGAAACTGACCAGCTGTACCTCTGTGTGGCCTCCCGTCAAGGGACGGCACCGACACGCCACCAGCTCACGTGATATGTTTTAATTTGCTCTCTTGAACTAAAATTCCCACTGCCAACAGCCCAGCATGGCTGAGGCGATGTTGCGGAGTTCAGCTGTGCCAGCAGCCCCTGGCAGCTTCGTCCTCCTCCCTGCAAACAAGCCACGGGTTCCAGGGCTGGGATGAGGCCAGCGCCAAGTGGCTGGGGCCCTTGGCTGAGAAGACGGCTCTGCTTTGCCGTGGAACGGAGGTCGCACAGCCTCCGGGGGCCTGACTGGGGTTTCCACCAAGGCGACTCCCCCACGGCAGAGCCCGCAGGTCACTGGCCGAGCGCAATGGTGCCGGGCACCTCTGCTCAAAGGGGAAAATAACTAGGATAGGGAAAAGGAGACAAGAAGGAAGGGAAAAGAAAAAAGACATAAATTTGTATGTATACTTAAGATAGCTAAGATGATTGTATTACTAATTCTATTAGTTCTTAGAACAAAATAGCTAAGACTCATAGGATTAGATCAACTTTGCATATCTATATCTGGTAATCTGAGTAATTCTTTGGAAGATAAACATGCAAAATAACCACCTTTGTTAAGTTCCTACTACTTTTGTTTTGAAAGCCTATGTCATGGTTTTGGGTTTTTTGTTGTTATTTGTTTCTTGTATTTTTTGTTTTGTTTGTTTTTTCCCTTTTTTCGAATAAAAAAAACTAAGAAACAGGATGTTATCATCAGCTGGGGAGGGAAAGAAACAGGAGCTGGGGACACAAGCCCAGTAGGAAGTGCAGAGAATTTTGCAGGGCTGTGCAGGCAGACGGTCACCTCCTGTCCCCAGGTCTCGGGGACAGTGGCTGGCGGGACACCAGAGGACTCGGGCAGGCGCTGAGGCGGGCAGGGCAGGGTGACCCTGGCAAGGCTCCCAGGTGCCGCAGCTGGGGCCCCACCACCTTGGACCTGGACCACTGGGCCTGGACCCGTCGGCCTCTGCATGGCAGCCCAGGCTCAGCGGCTGCTGGTGACCACACGGCTGTGTCACTGCCTGTGCTCGTGTTCCGAAAGCAGAACAGGGGCCGCTGTTTGGAAGGCCAGCAGGTGAAGGCTATGTGCCTGGCATCTAAAAACGGTACGCAGGCTCTTGGCTCCTGGGCGGAACTAAAAGCAGCCAGTTTCCAGGCAAAAGAGATTGCTTTGTGCCAGACAGTGAACAATTACTTTTGACTGTCGCCCTCAGAGATGCAACCTGGATGGCCACCGAGCAGGTGAGAGCTGTTCAGAAATGCCTGGAGTCCTCAAGACTCGGATGTGCTCTGTCCCTTCATCTGCTCAAGGGCAGTGTCCAACAAGGGCTGCATGACACCAGGGGGCTGGGGTGAGAGAAAAGGAGGACAGCGCAGGGCCAGGGGACTCAGCAGGAAGCACAGGAGGGCGCAAGCAGCATGGCAGGGGGAGAAGATCGGAGGGGAGAAGGGCCCAGGCACCGGTGGGGTTTTGCTCAGGACGATAAAACTGGAGCTTTAATTGTGAGGCTGAACTGTGTCCCTTCAAAGCCCCTAGGACCTCAGCATGCCACCGCGGTTGGAGACTGCCCTTTGATGGTGGTGATTCGGGTAAAATGTGGTCATGTGGTGGCTCTAGTGCTGTCTGACCGGTGCCTACAGGAGGGGACACGGGTGCACGAGCAGGAAGAGAGACCAGGAGAGCACACCCAGGAAGGCGAAGTCACCCTGACCTCAGGGTGGCCTGTGGGGTGAGACAGCGCCACCTGCTGTCCAGGCTGCATGGCCGGGGCAATGGATGAACACCTTCTGGGCAGGCGCAGGCCTCGGATCCCTGTGTGAGACTCCCAGACCTGCAGTATCAGGTTGCCCAGTGTGAAGCCTGCCTGTTCCCCTCCCAGGGCACAGCTCAGTGGTCAGCGGCTCCCTCCCCACTGGGCATCTCTAAGCTCACTCACGCGTACCACACGCGCACGCCATCCTGTCCAGAGGCCCCCACACAGACAGTCAGGCTGCCGCTGGAGGGAGAGGTGGGCTCTCAGATACGGCGATGGGACATGAGACACAGGACACACACATGGATGGGCGCGGGACACGGGCACTGCTGTCCCCTCTGGAAACCATGCTGACCACTGGCCCCTAGGCTCTGGATGCACCTGCCTCCCCACCTGCCTCCCTGCCCACCCAGCCCGCAGCCTGGGGCTGCCTCTCTTTTCCTACCTAGCACCCACTTCTCGGACAGGCACCGCACGCCCGGCCTGCTCTGTCTGCGGCAGGGCCCGATGAGGAGGCTGGCGAGGCATGGCCTGGGGCTCACGCGGCCCCCGCACAGCAGCACCAGCTCACACAGCTTGGCCTTGGGGGGGCTGCTGGCCGGCGAGATGAACATCGGGGGCTGGTCGGCAAAGAGTGCTCCACGGTACCGCCCGAGGGACAGGTGGCGCTGGCACCGGCAGACCTGTGGGGACGAGAAGGGAGAGTCAGAACGGCAGGGATGGCTCACTCTCGAGGGCACAGCGGACAGTCTCCCCGGCGAGACCGAGTGACCTCTGCAGACCCAGACGCTAACGATGGAAAACCGAAGTCCTTGTGGCTGGAAAAACCAATCTCCAGGCAGCAAAAGTGTTGGTTTTTGAATCACTACAAATAGTAAAGCAAAGCATAGAGGATCGGGTGCGCGCTGACCCTCGCTGAGAATCGTGAGGCCACCCATGCACAGGAGGCCACAGCAGCTGGCAGAGTGCTGGGTGAACCCAAGGGTGCCTCTGGGCCTCCCCGTGGCACCTCCGGACAGGTGGAAGCCGCACGTGTGCAGATTCCCGGGCGAACTTGCCGGGGATGCCTCTGCCTCCTCAGGCCCCTTGGTCACAGCAGTTCTCAGCAGTCTGCTCTGAATGCTGATTTCGTTCAAACTTCCCCTCCCCGGAAAGGCAGTGCATTGTCCTTGAAATGGCTTGACCGCAACGAAGCACCATCAGGTGCCCAGGAAGGCTGCGTGCCGTCTAGGAGAGCGGACTTCTCCAGCACGGCACAGGCTTTGTCCTACACAACCCAGATGTTATTTTAACAGGAGTCCTGGAAGAACAGTAGAATTTGCTGGCAGTTCTGGGCTCAAGTCGGCTCCAAAACAAACAGGACAGGTGTGTGGTCAGGAGAGTCCTGCCTTCTCAGTCCCTGCCACATGGAAGGCAGCAGTGCAGAGGTGGAAACCTTTCGTCTCCGTGAGCTTACTGCAGCCATTGCTGGCAGAGGATGAGGACCAATGTGGAAAACATGCATGTGATGGGAGCTTGCTTTAAAACTCTGGCTGTGTCTGTGCCTTAGCCACAGAGTGACGCGCTGACCCTGCACACCTGTTCAGCTGCAAGTAGGTCATGGAAGACTGTCCTGGTTTCAAAGCTCTGCAGGACAGAATTCCCCAGGCTCTCAGCTCCAAGGAATCCCACTGTTTACCATAAGCCAAGAAACCGGGGGGTTGATGGTTCACTGAGCCCAGCTGGAGACACTGAGTTTCCGTCAGTAAGAGGGATCCCACCCTGTGGGGCTGGCCTGTGGCATCTCCTGCTCACTGAACTTCCCCAGGCACCGTGAGCCATGCCTGGAGGAGGCGTCCTTCTGGGAGGGTGCATAGCCCTCACATCTAGAATGGAATATGGCAGGCTTCTGGGGGCTGCAGGGAGTGAAGCCAGTGACCCAGAGCCTCTGTGGGGTACCCACTCCAGGCTCCCACAGCCCTGGACCATGCAGGGTCAGCAGGCACCACAGGGTGGAGCCACCACCACCTCTGTGCCTGACTGTGCTTGCATCACTGAGGCTGCACCCAAGAGGGCCAGAAGGTACCTGATGTCCTCAGAGTGTGAGCTGTCTGCAGGCGCCTACACCCCCGACGCTGGCCCCACCCTGGCATCTGTCCCCTCGGCCTCTGTGACATCTGCTCCTGCTTTTCCTCCACATCCCTCTCAGCCTGCCTGCCAGGCCCCTCAGCCCCCCCAGAACGTCAGAAGCTAGGGCTCCTCGCACCCTCCCCTCTCCACCGGTGCAGTCTGAGTCCAGCAGCACAGCTGGTTCACTGAATCCTTGACACAGCTGAGTGCAGAGGACAGTGTTAGTGAGGGTTAACCTGCACGCGCGCTGCAGCAGGCGGTGTGGGAGCTCCGAATCTAACCAGCAAGCTGCACCACACGCTTAGAATCCCAAGGCGCGAAGCTAGATGGCATGCTCTAGCTGCCTGGGCTGGCCTGGACACCTTCCTTTCCTGCACCTCTCCGCACAACTCACCAGCAAGCCTTGCAGGCTTCCCCCTCAATGTCACCTGAAATCCACCCTTCGGCCTTCCTCTCCTCCGCCAACCTGGCCATTCCCAGAAATGCTAAACCGTGGGAGCAGCTTCCAGCAGGGCCGTTTTCACCCCACCATTTTCCTTTCTAAATGACATGCCAATCTCTGGTGTCTATGCTTGGGCCCAGCGAGCAGGCGACAGGTGCCAAGACTACTGCACAAGCCAGCCCTCACTGACAGTCTCTCTCCTTATGGTTTAGGTCTAAAGTGCCCCCCAAGTCTCACAGGTTCTGCGTGGGCCTTCTGGAAGGTGACTGGACCATGGAGTGCTGTACTTAAGAGGGCACTGAACACTGGCAAGTTCACGGCTGCCCGTGCTGTTGGGATGTGAGGCCTGGCTGCAGGTCACTGGGGAGACACGTGGCCTCCACATTTACATCTTCTCTACTTGCTGGCTGCCATGAGGTGAGCAGCTTTCTTTCCCAAGGCTTTTCCACTGAGCCACGTTCGCGTGAGGCCAGTTGACCACGGATGGAACCTTTGATACCATGAGCCAAGTGGACCTCTCCTGTGAGCCACGGTGTCAGGTATTTTGTCCCAATAATATCAAAGTGATCAACACTGACTCTGTAGGTTTTCTGGACACACTGACAGTACAGTCTGGTTCCAGTACAATGTCTGCTCATAAATAACCTCGCAAACCTCCAACAGCTTCCTGTTACTTTGAGCACAGTTAAACATGTTGGTTTACACGACCCTTGAGCACCATCCAGCCCCTCCTCTCACCGGTAGCCAGATCTGCGGTCTCCTCCGCTGTCCTGGCCCCCTGAGCCCCAGCCTCTGTGGCTCTTGCTGCTCCCTGTGCCAGACAAGTTGCGTTCTCAGGCTGAATCACGGGTCTGGATTCTGGTTCAGCTGTCGCAACCCTGCAGGGATGCCCTCCTGACTCCCTGGCTGACCCTGATCTGTACTTTATCCTCTGTTTCAGACACACTTTGCACTTCCCAGAGCAGCGGCTGCTTTAGGTGCCCTGCAGATACTTACTTCAGCTCACGTCAGTCCTCAGGCAGGCACTGAAGACAGCAGGCCTTGCCCTCAGTTTAGAATGTGCCCCTTCGGCCTGAGGGTCAGCTGGAGCTCATAGCCCACGGTGTGTGCCTCACTCCCAGGAAGGGCGGGCTGCGCAGAGCAGGCAGCTAGGACAGAGGAATGAGTGTGAGCTGTGTGTGTGTGTGTGTGTGTGTGTGTGTGTGTGTGTGTGTGTGTGTTACTTGTAGCTGGATCTATAAAACCAGCCCAAAGGTGACAACATCATTACTGATTCACTTCTGTCAACATCCACATCTCTAAATCCCACAGACTTGGCCGGAATGTGTGACTTACTGTGGCTTCAACACACATCTCAAAATGGCCCATGTCAGCTTTCACCCATTGTCTCAGTCACCTCGAGAAGTCTCAGAGACAACCACAGGACAGCCCCATTTGCCAAATTATGAAATGACACCCATGTCACCTCCTTTCCCTAGATGATAAAGTCCCTCAAGGCCAAATGACAGGATAAGAGTAGGCCTGGGTTCCAGGTTTGAAATTCCAGCTCTGCTACTCCCCGTGTGGCCATGGTGACACCCTTGACTGTCTTGGTACTCAGCTTCTCCGTCTGAGGCATCACACACCTGCCCCGTGAAAGATCGGACAGAGGTGGAAGCCCAGGGAGCCCAGGGCCTGCTCTAGGAAGGCACTAGCTACAGGCCGGGGGCTCATTAATATGCTTCCCATTTTCTCCCCTGTGTTGCTCTCCATATCTATGTATCAGAGAGTTTGGCTCCTGGATTGTGGCTTGAGCGACTCAATAGCCAGTGGTCCCATTCCTGGAGCTTACGACGGCAGTTAATATTACTTACTTAGTACTTTCCTTCTTTGCTAAACTATTCTACGCACTTTTCATGAAACAGTCAATTGCTACGAAAGTCCTGCAAGGGAGAGCACAGCACTAACCACAAGTTACAGCAGCGAAGCTGAGGTCTAGGGTGGCTTGCAAAGCATCATGTTGGGACAGGGGGATGGATATCCAACCAGACACACACAGCTGAGGCCCACAGCGCAGCAGCAACAGCACACCCCCTCCACAGGGCCTGAGTGCAGGAACGACGGCCGACCCTTGGGCCCAAGCATCCCGTGTCAGCCACGCGGGGGTCACACTCAGAATACAGTCAAGGCCTTCTGTCCCACAGCCACAGCAGAAAGTCTTTCTCCTCCGGATAGGCTGAACTGGTGGCCCTACTTAAGGTTTGACTCCTTGCTTGTGAGACGTGAATCTGTAAACACCGCACTCCGGATCCTGGCTTCCCCGTCCCCCAGCTGTGGGCCAGGTCTGGGCTTCCTCAGAGACAGAGGCGGACAGTGCTGGAGCTGCTGTGGAGTTTGTCCCCATGGACTCTTCTTGCCGTCATGTGCCAGTGGTGGCGGATTCACGGGCGTGCTTAGAAAACGACAAGTCACTCTGCGGCAGGACTGTGCCGGGCCTGAACCTGGCTGGTGAGGGAGGCAGACTGCCTGATGACTGAGTAAAAGCCCGCTCTCAACTGCAGTACCTCTGAGGGCTCAGGAGTGCACGCGTCCGAAGACACAGCGAGCATCTCTGTGAACAAGGCCCCGAGTGATGAGCCCACAGGGAGCACACTCCAGAGCGACAGTGCCCCAGGCCAGCCGGCAGCATCTTCCTCCCGCCTGCACTCTCAGGATAGCTGGGGAGGCCCATCTCTTTCTCAGTATGACACTGCCCTGCACATCTGCATCTGCTTATGGGAGGGAGGCTGGGAGCACGAAGCAGGCGGACGGTGGAGACGAAAGCGCATCGCAGCACGGATGCACTGGCGGCCAGCAGGAGTGGGTGCGTGATTTAGGGAATCCATGTGTGCTTGGCAGAAGAGAACTCGGAAAAGTCTGTGTTGTCAAGCAAGAGAGCACGGTTTGGGTTTTATACTGCAGTGTTTCACAGGAAAAAAGAAATAGAAATTCCAGGGAACTTAACCAGAAAAAAGAGCAAAGGAGAGGCGAGGGCGGAGAAGGGCTTGGGCAGCTGGCGCCTATGCAGGTGCCTGGAGGCAGGAGTGGCCTTTGACTGGGGAACTCCCAGAGAAACCTGGTCTGTGATGATGCCGCAAGTGACAGAGCAAGGCGGTGACAGCCCTCCAGGAGCTGTTCGCAAACGACGCTTCCGTCGCGAGGTGGACATTGGTGAGGCAGGCGGAGGCACTGTGTCTCACCGTCTCTCAATGTGATGCAGACAGCCACCAGCAGGACGCCCTGTGTGCCACACGTGGACTTTCAGTGTTGCTTGAGTTTTAAAGGCTACATAAGCGATGGGAACACAATCGTCTAGGGAATCCACAAATAACTTCTAGAAAAGCCATAAATCTGGATTTCATGCCTCATAGTTTTCAACAACTGTGAGAAGCATGTCAAGACCCGAGCCTGAGGCTCTTCCCGGAGCAGCCTGAGCCCGGCTGCCCGTGACCCACACCCGGCACAGCAGGGGGACTGCTCTGCACCGCCCGGCTCCGGACTGTCTTGGATGCTGTTTTGGAAATCACGATAAAGTGCATATGGAAATCACTCCTTGGTTTTATTGACTGTTTTATTTGATCCTTAAAAATTAACTGGTAGATGGCAAGGAATCTCAAGCCTTATATAAAAATACAAGAACAGATTCATAGTGTCATGGAAAACTTGGGTGTTAAGCAAAAATTTGAAAAGTTCTGCACCACCCCCCCACCCCGTAAAGAAGTGATGCCCACTCTGGCGGCATGTTAGTAACCTGAGAAGTTGTCAAGAGCACGGTCAGGTCTCTCTGGGAAAGCAGTTAAGTCAGAGCCCTTGGGAGAGGCCAGGCTGGCACTGGTCACTTATGAAGCTCCCCCGGCGAGTGTCACAGGATGCTCAGGCTGAGAAAGGATAACTGGGTCATCAAACTTGACTGCTATTGCTGTGGCCCTGAAGTTTCAAGTAACACCAGGAAATGTGAGGGCGATCTGGCTGCAACATCTGTCAGCCCAGGGATGGCCAGGGCAGGTCACTCCTTCCTCCCTCACCACTGCACATCCCTTCCAAAGCCGTGCATAGGTCAAAGAGGACGCCACCCTGACAGAGGACGACATTCCTTGGTCAAGGGTACACAGGTAGCTGTGTTCCCTGCCAGAGCCACCAAAGGAGCTCTCAAATAATACCAGGAGCCTGGGCCCCAGTGTCAGACGCACTGCTCTGATTAAAGGAGGGGTGGTCACTGTGGCAGGTGCTTCTCCCCAAGGGGCTCTAATGGGAAGGGCAGAACTAGGATCACAGTGGCTCCAAAGGCTGGGCCACTCTCGCATTGGCCCATTAACAGTTCAAATAGCTTGTGTAAGGAACAGAGGAATTAGCACCTGCACCATCTACTAAAGGGGAATAAAACAGGGTCTCCGCCTTCACAAGTCTCAAAGATGAAAACAAACACTCAGCCCCAACACAATGTAGCCGCACAACAGAGGATGAGCTTCCTGTCCCATGAATACAGTGCCACCCTTCCCGCTGCAGGGCTCCTTCGGAGTTACCGTGGGCTGCACCTGCTCTTCCTTCCCTGCTCCTCTGCAGGTTCCTCCAATGCCTGGAACAGCCCTGCTGTTGCCAGCAGGCGAGACTCGGCAGATGGGGCCTTGCAGGTGAGATCTTGTTATGGTTTAGATCTCAACTGTCCCCTACAACAAGTCTTGTGTGCTGACAAACAGGGCTTTTGGAAGGTGACTGGATCGAGGAGGCGCAGGACTTGCTCAATCCATCAGCAAGTTCATAGGTGAATGTGATTTGGGGCGATGGCCCAGTTGGAAGAGGTGGGTTCCTGAGGCTGTGCCTTTGGAGGTTTTACCTCCATCTCTGGCACTTCTCTTCCCTCTCTGCTTCCGGGCTGCCATGAAGGGAGTAGCTTTCCTTTGCCAGGCACGTCCACTATGATGCTTCTCCCTTCCACCGTGGACTGAACCCCCTGAATCACAAGCCAAAGTAAACGTCCTGCAGTTTAAGTTGTGGTGCTGGGTAGTTTGCTTCACGTCCCACTGAGCGCCCAGCCCCAGGCAAGGGTCTGGGCAGGCCCTGAGCTGCTCCTACACCCCGGCGTGGAGGCCAAGCTCTGCCTTTCTTTCCTCGCTCACCTTCCAGTTCTTCTCCAGATGCTGGAGCCCCGCTTTGGGGGAACACTGCCCTAGATATGGCCACTCCTCATGTCCAAATGGGTAGTCTGGCCACTCTGAACCCCGCCAGCCTCTTGGCTTCCCAGGGTTGCACGTCATTGCTTTGTTGGACACCACACTTTCTGGACTGTGCCGTCTCATCTCCACACACAGTGCTGCTCCCCGCGGAAGAAGGAGGCAGGAAGAGAGGTGTTTTCTCCTGTCCTTCACAATCACTGCTTCAGGCTGCAAGACCTAGGGAAGGCCCCTCCAGGGCAGGGCTCTCATTTTAATGGAAAGTGACCACACACCTGTCATAGGTCAAGCTAATTATTTTATTATTTAATGTTTGGTGCTGAAGGTGGAACCCTGGGCCTGGAGCATACTAGGCAAGTGCTCTACCACTGAGCTATACCCCCAGCCCTAAGTCAGATTTGTTCTTTATAATGAAGCTTTTACTCAAAGTATTCTTTTGGCTTAAGGTTTATAAAATGCATCAGAGATTTGTTACAAAGTTTCAAGTTTAAATTGTGATGAATATTTGATTTCTTAAAAGTTTGTTTTTCCCTTTCTTTTGAAATTCTCTAGCTGTTTTAGATATTTATTCTGTGTGTACAAATAAGTGGAAACAACTTTGTCACTTCAAGCCTTCATGCAGATTCTTTGAAGCATTCCCTAGGGTCTTGTAACCCTTTTGGATTTGCAACTTGTTGGCTGTCCGCAGGAGCCATGGAACTAAGTGAAAACCCTGCTTAAAAACTGTATTAGTAAAATGAAACCTACTGGTCTGAATTCATTTTAAAATCAAGTTAGTGTTTTACAGTTTGTAGCGTTCTACAGTTTAGAAGTCATTTCCAAAACTCTAAAGCCAGAGAGTAGGATCAACCCTGGTTTCCTGGCTGGAGGTGCAGGCTGGGAGTGGCCTCAGCTCCAGGCACCCAGCACCTGCAGGCGAGCCTGAGCCCGTCTTCTCACCCTCTGCTCTGCCCAAAGCACCCTGGGTCCTGCCCAAGTTCTGTAATTTTAGGGCTCCTGCTGTTCTCCTTTCCATGGCTGGCTGACTGCCAGTCTCTGGGCAGAAGTGCAACTTAGGAGACAGCGGGTCCTTGAAGTGGGGGAGGCTGCTGGGGAGGGCTCTGTGCAGCCAGGTAGGAAGCTAGGTCTTCAGTCAGGGAGGGGGTTGGGGAGGGAGAAGAGTGCTTGCAAACAAGGTCCTAGCTGGCTGCTGGCACTGGGAAAGGGACACGAAATTCCACACACGTGACTACCCAGTACCCAGGCCTGGTTCTCTGCTCACCAGACAGGTAACCTCAGGGTGGCAAGGTGTGGCTGACCCTCGCACAGTGACACACTCCTTTCCTCAGTTCTTCACCTGTAAGGTGAGCGGTGGCTGCAGTGGAGAATTTAGTTTCCTCTCTCTTTACATATTTGTGGTTCTATGGTTCCTTCCATTCTTGTCTTTATTCCTTCGTATGTAGCAACTGGATTTCCCCTAGCCAGTTCTATCACACTTCCCAGGAAAAGCCTAAGAAACTGTGCCAGCATGTGCCGGAGAATCGGATGCTGCCTCCCGTCATTTCCCCTTCTGCTTCAGCCCCATGGAGAGCGCAGGCTGCTCGGGGATCAGTGGACCCTGGGTCTGGCTGAACTGTCCAGCGCTGGTCTTTCCTTCATAGCCACAGGGTGTACACTGGCTGGGACCGGGGTGCAGTGGGGGATGAGGCAGGAGGAATGTGACCCGGAAAGCTACCTCACCGTGTTGGGCCTGATGGGACAGGGCAGGGCAGGGCAGTGGGGTGCCAGCCCTGGAGCCCTTTCGTGAATACTACACTTTAAGGGGACTGTGCAAATAAGCACATTCCTAGGGGCCCCAAGACCTCCCAGAAATTCGTGCCTGCTGGAGCAGCCTGGCACTATAGTGACCACTTAGGGATGGTTCGTGCTTTTAACAACGTTAGTATGGATTCATTCCTAGGAAAAGTAGGAGAGCTTGGGGCATAGGAGCTGTGTACACTAAAGTACACAGACTTACATGTCTATACACACACACACGGACATGGCACTATGTACATGCATGTGTGCACATACATGAACACAATCCATACATAGACCCCAGACACAGACGTGTACACACATGTATACACACAAGTGTGTGCACACACCTCAATACATTTTAATTTTATTCTGTTTCAAGACCATTGCTATTTAGGTCAGGCCTTATTTAGTTTAGTGCACCTCTTGAAATAATCCAAAAGGAATAACATCTCAAAACACAAAACAAGTCCACTGGAGAGCAGCAAGAGGTCAGACCCAGGAGCAAGCTCAGGAGAGTAAACTGCCAGCTGGGCCAAGAGTGACTCAGAGGGAAGGAGATAAGATCTGTCTACAAATACCTGGAGGTGGTAAACAACAAGGAAAGCGACAAGCCAAAGGCACAACAAAGCCTGACCAGGAATTCTGTGCACCCGAGGAGAGGAAGTGGCTGCTGCGGGGCAGGAGCAGTGCCCACCTTGCCCAGCCCCATGGTGCCCCTCTCCCAGCCATTTCTCAGGGCCCCCACCGACTTCCGAGGGTCTGATCACCCCTCCCATGCCCCAGGCCACCGCTGCTGTGTAGGTGTCACTCGGACACTGTGGGGTTGGGTACCCATCATAACTTGCAGCCGCCACCCTCCTGGCTGTGGAAACCCTCACCATGCATGGATGCAGGCCCCTCAGGTTCCTCACCCGCTGACCCGCCCCCCGGCTCCCGCAGGGTCTGCAGGCTCTGTGACCTGGACTCTGGCACCCTCTTCTGACCCAAGTACCCCGCAGATCCTCCTGCTTGACCTTGGTCGTTCTGAGTCATCTGGACAACCAGCCTTGGCCACCCTGGCAGCATACCAGCCTTGGCCACCTCCCTCCAGCAGGTTTAGGAGAGTCCTCAATGCACCATGCAGGGCCCAAGGGAAAGGACAAACAGAAAGGTGCCTGCTCTCGGGGAGCTTACCTAGCAGATGAGACACCTGGGGCCAGGGATGTCATCCCCCTTGCTCCTCCCCAGGACCTACAGGGGTGATGCTAAACCATAAAACAGGCCCAATGGATTTTTCTTAGAAATGTGGGAAAGGCTTTCCAGGAAAGCTTGTGCTTTTTCTAATCAGGGAAAGGGCATATCATATGAGTGGTGTGTGTTCTGTGTGTATATGTGGTATATGCATTACAATTTGCCATTGTGGGTTTGTGTGTGAAATGTATGTGTGGGTGTGATGTGCATGTATGCTGGGCGTGAGTGCTGTGTGTTTGTGCCCAGTGTGAGCGCCGTGTGTGGTGTGTGTGCTCTGACTGTGGAGCAGGTGATCCCACAGACTGGCAGGAGGATATGGACAGATCTTACACCTTAAACTGGAACCTGCAGGCAAAGGGCATCCCTGGACCTCCAAGGCAGCAACCCATTCCAGGACCACCGAGAGCAGAGGTGGCCCTGAATGCAAGTGACCACATGGCCCTGGGCTGAGGTCTAGTCTGCAGGCCCTCGTGTCCCCACCATCTGTCTCTACAGGGGCCTGGTTAGTGCCTCAAGGTGCCCGCTGGCCTCAGCTGCTGGGGGTCTGCCCTGTGGTTTGGGGAAACCCTCTCAGAGCCACACCTTGGCACACCCTGGTCCAAGAAGGGACACACGATGTCACAAGGAGACCTCTCCCTGCATCACAGCAATTCCCCAGTCACCTTGGACCTCTGGCATCACCCACCTGTCCTGAGCACATTCAGAACCTCTGGAAGATCCTGTCACTTCCTGGTAAAACTACTTTGCTCACCGCTATTCGGTCAGTGAACCAAAAACCTTACTAAAAGAAGCTTTTGCAAGTGGAGCCAGGGTTTGCCTGGTCACACCTGCAGCCTCTGACGAGAAGGCACAATCCTTCCGGCTGCTGTGGGGTTCTGGGGTGAGGCTGGGGGCTGTACCCTGGACACCTGGGGTGGGCAGCAGATGTGTCACCGAGCAGGCACTGTCCTTTGGCAGGACGAGCAGAGGGGGTCATCAGGATGGCACCCACAGCGAGGTGGAGAAGGCCTGGCCCTCTCAGAGCCTGACTCCGCGCACTCTGCCGGGCCCTGTGTGGTACCTGCAAGGCCCCAGAAGCAGGGGCTGCCTGTCCTCTGATCCAGCAGCGCTCGGCTCTGCCTGTGTGAAGCAGCACCCTGACCTAATTTTTCAGAAAAGGACAGGAAATTCCAACCTAAATGTTTCTGTGTTGAAACCAACTCAGCTCCACACATTTCCCCAGCTTGTGAATTCTGGGCAAATCAAACTTAAATTGTTGCTGGGCTTAAAATTTACTTATTGACCACTTAACAGCCAGCAGAGCACAAGTTAGGCCACGATACTTTTCAGCTTTATTAATCTCTAATACAATTCCCCTAACTCATGGTTACTTTTGAAATAGCAACACACTGAAACAAATTATTGTTTCACTTTAGTTTTCCTCATTTTCCACCCAGGTAATTATAAACATGCACGCATATGTTAAAGGAGAGAATTTCCTGCTTGCTTTATTTGTTTATTCTTGGCAGCTGACTTTAAAAAATGTACACAACCTCTGATTGGATCTCTGTGTAATTTCCTACCCCTGCCCAACCCCCACTACTTTCCAAAAAACAAAACGAAGATAAAAAGTAAACCCAGGGAAAACTACCAGCGCTGATTCCCAACAACAGATGACTCAGCCAGCACCTGAGAATCCACTGCGCCGTGTGCTCTGCGGCTCTGCGCTTCCTGCTTTCATGAAATACCAAACAAGTTGTGTTTCCTTCACAAATAAGCTATTACATCAAGCCCTGTTCCTATAATTTCAGGGTTTTGTCTCCATTCCAACATTTTCTTTGGCAAATGTAGAAACATTCTAATTAAAGTGGGGAGGAAAACAAGCATCATTCATCACGATAAGAATAATGCACAAAAGCACATCCTCGCTTTCCCCCTCTTGCTGCGCCCCGCGCGCGCTCTCCGAGCAGTCGGGAACTGGCGTCATGCAGGCCTGACTAAGTCCCGGCTCTCAGCCCGAAGAGGCCTGAGTCACTTGCAAAAGAATTCCAAAGGTGTCGGTAATTCCTGTCACAACCTGAGCATGGTCTTAGGAATATCCTTCCGTCAGAGAAGGCAGGCATGCCTTTTAGGTGATCACGTAACAACACCAAGGTTTCTTTTGCGGCCTGAGCAGAGGAAAGGGCCTTTCTATTTTTATGAGCGTGGCAGCTGAGCTGAGAGGAGCCTTCTCACTGCCCAGGTGCTCTGCGAGTTCACTTGTCTCAGGCTTTTAAAACCTGCCATGTACTTGCTCTAAGGAGTAGCAGCTCAGTGGGTTTGGTGCTTTTAAACACGTGCAGCTTAACAATCTGGGTCTTCACACACTCTCTCTCTGCTCTCTAGCAAAGCAGATGTGTAAGTGTGTGTGTGTGTGTGTGTGTGTGTACACATGTATGTGTGCACAGGGCACATTTTGGCAGAGTTCAGGTGTGAGCAAGCACTCCTTTTAACTTAAAAGCCCTGTGTCTTGCCAAAGTCCCGTCCTGCTGGGTACTGAGTGGCACAGCTGTCTTCCAAAGACTGTGGCCTCAGCACTGCCTGCGGTCTCAGCACTGCCTGCAGCCCCCTACCAGTCTCAGGTGGCCTGTCTCAGGGACAGCAGCAGATGGGCCCAGGGCAGGCAGGTCTGCTCCGCACGTCCTCACCTGGAAGCACACAGGGCAAACCCACAGGGCACACAGCCCCCTCTCTGCCCAGCTTCTCTCTGAGGCCACTTGAAGACCCCTGCTCACAACTGTGTATGTGTGTATGTGTGTGTGTGCGCGCGCGTGCATGTGCACATATGTGTTCACTCTGTCATGTGCAGGGAACAGCAAAGACCTTTCAGAAGCTTTTTGGCTGTGAAGGAAGAAAGCCCACCAGATTCTGCCGCCAGAGAGCCCACTGGGCGAGCACACTTCCAACACAGGTGAGGCCAAGTGCCTGCAGACCGGCTAAGGTTGCCTGCAGAAGCACACTGTCTTCTGCGGTCTTGGCCACCACTCGGTGTGGGTCAGCATCTACCCAGATGGCTCTGGGTCAGGGGCAGATCAACCCCAGGATCTGTCTCTGCCTTCTTTAAAGAGTTGCAACCCAGGGCAAGTGCCTGCCTGGGTGGTCTGGGGGGAAGAAGCGGGGCCCATGGACACAGGTAGGAGGAGAGGATTCAGGAGCCCCCAGAGTGGAGGTGAGGAAAGCAGAACCATGTGGAAGCACACATGGCCAGAAATGGCCCAATGGGAAGGGCAGGGCACCCTGGCACCTCTGCCGAGCGCGGAGCTCACCGCCTCTGCAGCAGCAGCAGTGCAGGTGAGGGCAGGGGTGCTTCCGGCAGAGCTGCACGCACTGTGGCCTGGTGTGAGCTCCAGGCCAGCCCGCTGCCCTCTGCACCCTCGCTCCTCTCCAGGATCTCAGGGCCACACTGTAGCCATGTCTTCAAGAGATCTTCTGGAGTCCGAGGTCTAAGAAAGACATGAGAAGGCGAAGGTAGAAAACTGTCTAGTCTGCTTCCTTCCTCTTGGCATCTCCTCTGTCCTGACAGATGGTGCCAGGAATATGGGGCCGGTCAGGGCATGGTGCCAACTAGTGCAAACCTGAGACCAGAGCCTCAGGATATCAGCATCTCTTCCAAGGTCCTCCTCAGGAGGCTGAAGGCCTGTGGCCGGCACACAGCGGGTTGCCTAAATGTGCACCAAAGGCACACGGAAGACAGTCCAGGGACACAGGGACACAGACAGCGGAGCTCCTAGCAGCCTGGGCAACTTAGCAAGGTCCTTCCAAAAAAACCACACCAAACGAAAACAAAACAAAACAAAAAACCTGAAGAAGGGCTGGGGATGCAGCTCCATGCCAAGGCTCTGAGTTCAGGCTTCAGTTTAGAAAAAAAAATCCTCAGGAACACTCAGTGACGATTGTGTGCATGTGACTGTGGGTGAGTTCAGGGTAGGGCTGCCTCAAGGTCAGAGGAAGAAGAACTGGACGGAAAGAAAAGGAAGTAAGGGGGTTTTCCCTTTGTAACGCTGGGCACAACCTTGTGGCATTTATAATATTTCACTTACTAAAAGCAAATGAAAATGGAAACAGCTACAGTAAACACCAGGATTTGACAAAGCCGAGCCAGGAGGCATGCAACAGTGTTTACTGCTCTCCAGGCACTTGCAACACATCATCAAGGAAAAAGTTATTAGTGAGGCTGTGTGAGCAGTGCAAAGGTTTTCCTTCCTCAACCCACCTCAGGGGGCTTCGCCCGGCTTCCGTTCCAGAGGTTTCTCCAGTGTTTCATTCTCAGACTTTTCAAACATGCAGCAAAGTGGAAAGACTTTCACAGGGCATGTGAGAGGACACCCCCGTTACTAAGTACATACTTTAAACCACTTTCAACGCTTGTATTTAAGTGAATGTGACCTCACCACAGCCCAAAAGGAGGTACCCACAGGCTGTAGGCAAAGTTGTCCCTAGCAGAAGTTGAATGCCCACTATTCAAGTGCGACACAGAAGCAAAGTGTATTTCCACGTGTTTCTGTAAAGTCCACCCTCCGAATTCACCAACAGCACTGGAGTGGGAGGTGACAGTCCACCCCCAGCTGTCGCCCCACTCACAAGGCAAGCAGGGGCTGCACTCCAGGACGTGCAGGCTGTCAACACCTAGAGGGCAGGAGGGCAGACACGCCTGCCCCTCTCACCCGCCCGCCCCTGAGTGTTCACCCCACACTGGGGAGTTTCCAGGGGGAAATTTCCAAGGCTGACTGCCAGCGAGCTCTGGCCAGCAGCGAGGATCACGTTACCTGGGCCATCACTCACCGGGCTTTGGGCAGCCTGTGACAGACGCTGTGTGAGGGCCAGGCTTTCACAACGGCCATGATGTAGCCAAAAGACTGGGCACTGTTGCTGCAGCGGCCGGCAGGCGGCCAAGGAGGATGACTAACAGGTCGCTGCACCTGTGGAGGGCCCAGGGCAGCAGGGAGAAGGGGACTGCAAAGGCCGGGCGGCGGCACTGATGAGAGCCCAGCTCTGCAGGCGCCAGGACACAGAGCGGCACAGGAACAAAACAAGAATTCTGACCTGCTCTTCAGTTTCTTTTTCAATACTCACCATTTTATATTTGTTCTTGTTCCTATTTCTCTAAGCTGCTTTCTGTGAGTGTCTCCACACAGACTGGCACCCTGCATGCCGCACGAGAAAGCCTCGTGTCCGTGGCAGCTTCCACAGCAGGCCCCGGGCTGGCAACCCAGGAGCCAAAGTGTGGCTCTGCGCTCAGTCTGTGCGTCGCAGCGTCTTCGTCTTCCTTCACACTGGCCTCCAACACACTTCAGGACACACAGCCCAAGCGGCTTCCTCTCTCCATGCCAGCAGCGACCCATGCCCACACCACAGGGACACTGGGGGGCTGCGCAGCCCTCCGTCGCCCTGACGCCTGCTCTGGGGTCAGTGCCCACTCTTGTTTCTGTGCAGTTACGTTTTCCACTTAAGCTCAGAACATGACCCCCTGGTACTGAACACTGGAAAAAGGTTTCCAACTGCAGGATTTTGCACACAGCCTCTGGTCCTGAGTGCTCTGCCTCTTTGTTATTACGATGCACAAAGCTGTGCAGTGAGGCTAACAGTGCGAAGGTAGCAGAGTGAGAGCACGTCTGGGACCCCCACGTCTTCTGAAAGCATGTCTTTCGATACCTGAAAGTTAAACGATCTTTTGTGAACTGAGACTTCGCTTTGTAATTACTGTCACATAGCAAGCACAGATATGGAGACTGAGTCACTGGGGCTGCACCTTCAGGTCCTGTCAGCCTTGTGACACTGGTACAGGGCCGCAGTCCCCAGACCTGATGCACACTTGGCTGTGGGCCGCACACCACCCCGGCACTGGGAGCCACGCAGGAAAGCAGGAGCGTCACTGAGGGGAGTCACCGCGCCAGCCCAGCGGGGTGCAGGGTGCAGGTGACAGGACCGGCGCTTCCTTCCCTCCCCCACGAACCTGTCTTCCTGTTGTTCAGGGTTCCATCATTTCCAGATCCTGCTCTTGAAGCCACATCCAGATCAGTACACACTGATGTCACAAAGCCTGGAATTTCTGGTGGGAAATCAGCATAGATGAACTCATTGGATACAAAGATCCTGTTTTCATGTCAATAGCCTCACTCATAAAATATGAGGAAAGGGAGGAAGTAGAATACATAAATATTCTTCACCCCTAATTTACTCTGAAAGAGATTCCCACGAATTGAGAGATCAATTGTTCTTTGACAAAGAAAAGAAGAACCCTCACCATGTGAGCAAACCATCACCAAGGTCTGAGCTCCAGCAAACGACTTCTGGGTCACGACCTCTCCTCCATCTGTCACTGCAGAACAAACCCAGCTTCCCTGGGAGCAGGGGAAGAAGCAGTGTCAGTCTGCCATCTGGCTATTCTGAAAACTCTGTTCTCTGACTTGGTGCAGTGATTACTGAAGGAGGATCTGTCTGTGCCATGGGGGGAGAGGGTCCTGACAGCCCCCACTTCCGTCCTGCAGAGCTGTCCCTCCTTCCTCCTTGAGGGTCACACTTTCCTGACAGTCCATAGGTTAACGGCTGGATCATCAATGATGCCAACTCCCACTCCTACCAGAGTCTGACCCAGCAGCGTCATGACCCCTTCCAGATGGTGCTGGGGGATGCTCTAGTGTATACCCAGGGGCAGAGCGCAGGAAGAAGCAGGCTGGCAGAGGAGGAGGCCGCCCGGCCTGCATGTCAGGGCTCTGAGATCTGGTGTTAGGAGGAGGCTGTCGCTAGACCTGGGGCAGGGAGTGGCATGAGGGTGGGGATGGGCATGCATGTGATCTAAGCATATCGCACATATTGAAACTCAGTGCTTTGTAAAAATTGTTATGTGGTCACAATAAAAGGTACCCCTCCCAAATGTTTACATTAAAAAATAGAATTTGAGGTTTCTAACCCTGAAACACCAAGCTGACACCAGCTAAGGACAGCGTGGCCAAGGCAAGCATCACCCCAGAGACGAGGGGTGGCCTTGGGGAAGTGGCCTCCATCCAACTTCCTCAAGACACCAGAGCAAGCGTGGGAGGGGACAGCTCACAAGGAGCGGCCCAGACCCCTCCCCAGCTCAGCACCGCTCTCTGGCACTCTTGGGGCACAGTTTCCCTCCGGGTGCACCGTGGCTGCAGCATTTTGAGTGAATCTGGAGTCCTCGCTCCTTGGCAGACAGAGAAGCACGAGCTCGGCCCAGCTCTGGGAACAGCTGCAGCCCCACTGGAGAGGGGCCGGGGCCGGACACAGGTGGACCTCCCGAGTGTGCTCACCCAGCCGTGGTGCTGTCCATGCTGCCCCCCAGCCCCTCAGGCAGTGCCCCACACCCTCTTGTGGCAGAATGAAAACTCTTCTTCCCGTTTTCCCAAGGTGGCTGGACAGCTTACGATGAATAGTCCAGAGGCTTGGGGCTGAAGCCAGCCTGAACCCCTGGACACCGTGCTTACTCCAGGGGCTGCTCCCCAGTGCATCTGTCCGGACACTCAAGTTAGGTCACCAGTAGAGCCCAAAGGACGCCCCACCACCCGATCCTGCTGCTGGCCAGAGCCCTCCAAATCGTCCCTGCCTGGGTTCAGGGCAGAGACGGCCCAAGGATGCGCCTCTGCTCCTAGCTGTGAGTTTTCCTCGCTAGTGACAACACTGTCTCCTGCAGACGCACTGTACTGTGCCACAGACACCAGGAAGCTTCGGCAACCCTCACAAACCACCCAGGGCCCAGGACAGTTCTTCTCCTGAAAAAGTACTCGGCGACTCGTTGCATGCAGTTCTCTGCCAGAAACCAGATTCACAATCAGACTCACAGCAGCTAGAAACGAGAAAGCACGCAGGGGTCCAGCAGTAGCAGCTGCACAACACGCAGCGCTCTGTGTCTGGATGGGAGTGGTGACGGCAAACCGCACACGGCGCGGACCCAGAAGAGGGCAAGTGTGGAAGTACGCCAGAAAACTAAAGGACAAGGACAACAGCAGTACAGAACAGAGTTGGAAACAGATCTCACGAAGGGAGGAGAAGGGCGGAGAAGCCTAAGGGCACAGCCTCTGCGACTCCCCTCTTCCGTGAGTCTTCCATCAAAGAGGCGTGGCACAGGATTCTGGTCTGGCTACTTCAGACCGGCAGCATGGCTGCGCATGCTCTGCCAACCCATGCACCGCACTGGGCTGCTTATAACACCGAGAGGACAAGCAGGGCCGTGGCCCTGAGCTGAGCTCAAGGCTCTGGGGCACAGCACGGCCCCCGAGGATCGCAGAAGCCACACCCTATGTCGGGAGGATTCCCACAGGGAGCTTCCACTCGGGACATCTGACCACAGGAGGGGAGGGTGTGACCTTAGACTGAAATGGCCCAGGCTAGGACTGGAGGAGTTGCCCCACCTCCTGCCCTGGGGCCCCGCCTGCAGGCACTGCAGAGCTGGTCTCACTGGGGCTTGCCCTTGGGTTGTTGGCATCCATCTCTGGGCCCCGCTGTCCCCTTCCGGTCTCTCTGTGCCCCTCGCTGTGTCGCCCGCTCGCTTTCCCCTTGGGCTCTCTTCGCTTGGGATGTGCACGTCCAAGCCTATCACGGCAGACAGCACACACCCAAGGTCGGCGGGTGGTGGCATCCTCCCTGTGCCCCTGCGAGCCTCTGCCTGCCCCATGGAGGTGACCCACAGTGAAGTGTGTGGAGCTTAAGGACTGCGGGTCGCACGCAGGGAGCCTCTGCTCCAGGTGGGGAAGTCGGCAGGGAGTATTTTGTTGAGGCGAAGCTGTCCTCTCAGGGAAGCTTGAGAAATGTATTTGGTCCCAATGGTATCACTGCTTGATGTCTGTTTTCAAGGAAGGGTGGCTGTGTTTGCTTTGAGGAAACATTTACAGTAGTAGCCACACATGAACTGGCATTAACACGAAGGCTTGAGACAGAAAACTGCATGCCGTGTCTGCACCATGGCAGCTTTCACATTCCAACCACTGGGCTACCGCATTAACTAGGCAGCTGTGGCGGTCCCCCTGCCTCAGCCAGCTGGAGTGTTTGCATTGCACAGGGTAGCTGCCACGAGTAGCCCAGTGACTCAGCAAGGCGCTGTCTCTGGGCAACTCTGGGCAGCTCAGTGATTTAGCAAGACTGCTTCAAAACAAAAATATTGAAATAGTAAAAGGGCCACAGACGTAGCTAGTGCAAAGGCCTAGTTCAGCCTGCAGGATGGATGGAAGGATGGACGGGAGGGTGGCATTGAAATCCATGGCACGGTGGTCCTGAAGGGCAAAGTGCACGTCAGATTCGAAGCCAGCAGGCTTTATAAAGAGGAGAAAAGTGCAGTTGTGTGTACAAGTTATTTCATTCTCTTTTAAACGGGTCACACAGAGGAGACGTCCATTCCCTGTGGGAACCCAGCCAAAACAGCAGCAGCAGGAGGCACGTCCAATGTCACAAGCACATTTTAATACAAGGAAACAAGCAGTTCCTTGCTGTCACAGGGGAAAGGCAACCTGAGGAGTGGGGGCGGAGAAAGTGCCAGCCCCAAACTGCAGGTCTTGGCAGCGGTGGGCTGCAGAGGGCTGCGGGCCAGGCAGGACTGTGACGGACTCCCCAGCCAGGGGAGGAGAGGCCACAGGAAGCTTCCCGAAGTGGATTTGGGCTTTTAGGCTCCTGGATGCACCTGACGTCTCCGTGCTGGTCTCTGCACAGCTGTTAAACACGGGGCAGTGAGGAGCGAGGCGATGCGTCTGAGGGTCAGGGCTGCCCAAACGGCTGCATCTGCTCAGCTCTTGCCTGTGTCTGGGAAAAGCAAGTGGCACAGAACCGTTCTGCTGCAAAGTCATTTTAAATGGTCGCTAAAGAGTGTTTCCATACCTATCACATTTTGGAAAATGTGACGTTCACCGACGCAGAGAAGCGCTTCACTAAACGACCTGTCCTTGAGCTTTTGCCCTCTGACCTCTGAGCTCTGGAGGGGCAGGCTTCGGTGAACGTGTCCTGGACATATGCTTGCTGTGAATCTGGAGGGCCCGGCACACACAGCTGAAAGAGCCATACAAGAAGAGATTGGAATGGAGAAGAACCAGAGCCACTGAGCGCCCTCACAATAGTCTCCGTCTGCTTTGTCTCCTTTTGAATCGGTTGAAATATGTTTTGAGGCGATGCTTGTTTGCTACTAACGTCAAACTTCTATGGTTCCCTAAACCCTTGATTTTGACACAAACGTAAACCTTCTGCAAGGAGAGGATTCTTGTGCGCCACAATCCCTTCCTCCCCAGGTGCCTATGTCCCTCATATTATTTTTAAAGTGTGTACTGATCCTGAGATAAGGTTAGGTGTTCAGTCACAAATCCAACACACGCCGAGGGCTTCAGCGACAGACCGGCCTAGGGATCAGCCTGGGGGGCGGTCAGAGAGCTGCTGCCGCACAGCCGCAGCTCCAGTGAGTGCTGCAAAGTGCTCCAGGTCTGCAGGACGCCAGGTCTGCAGGACAATTCCAGGGCCACCCAAGGCAGTGACAATTCAGAGCAGGGGCAACAGAAGCTCCACCCACAGGCCACAGAAGAGGAGACTTCAGCAAGCACACAAGAGGTAAACGCCACAGCCCAAGCCAAGGAGTTCCTTCCTCGGTGCATTCGCCTGGCCCAGGCCTCAGAGCTCCAGAGCTGCTCTCAAACACAGAAGAACCTGGCTGCCCTGGCCTCCCCCTGCTGCTGGCTCCTCCCCTGGGGGCAGGAGCGGGGGGCGGCTCCAGCTGGCTACCTCAGTCCTCACCCCATCCTCCCCCACCCCATCAGTCAGCTTCATCTCCTGCACACACACGCATCCTAGACCAGCGATGGGACCACACTGCACAGCACCTCGTCTGCCTCTGACATGGAGGGGAGGGGCGACTCCTCAGTCCTCCATGTCCTCAGTGCTGCCTGGGAGCCAAGGCCCTGCCGCCCAGCCAGCTCTCCCCTGTCTCTCTGGACCTGGCCCTGTGGCCACAGTGCCTCTGCCATGCAGCCCCAGCCTGCTGTGCCTTGCGCTGGGTCCTGTTCTGTTTTTCCCAATTAACCAGCATTCTGCTGGTCATGAAACGGCCTGTTCTGGAAAAATGGGAAATGATATTATAGAGTGAGGTTTGGGTTATGTTTAGAAAATGATCAAGTATTGTTCTCTTCTAATCATCAAGACATTTAAAACATTCTCAAAAAAAACAGGCATGGCAAAGTGGGACATTAGTTCTTATGTTCTGAAAACAGGCCTATTTTTAAGCCCTAAATAAACACACTATGGAAAGGGGTTTCCCAAAGTTTTAGGCCTCAAGCCTCATTGTTTTCTCACTTTTCTTTTGCCAACTAAAATGTTGTTTAGAGCTGATGCTGGATAGCAAGCAGCTGCAGGTTCTGGCCGAGTGTTTCCCTAGAAATACCAGTTTCGGAAAGAATTTCCACCCATTTCCTTCTCCCCCGCACCATTACGGGGCTCTCGATGCTCTGCCCCAGGGTCCAGGTCAAGGAAGTGAGCATCGCCATGCAGAGCTGGCGAAAGAGGAGCCTGCTCCTGGCCTGCCTGGGGATAAGGCTGACCCTAAGTGGCAGAGACCCCAGGTTTCAGAATTGAGACGAGGGGGTACAGGCTGTGGCGTGCAGGTTCCCCGAGATGCTATGCCTCGAGACGGTTTCGCTGAGGGGCTCTCGGGCAGGTGGAAGGCACAGGTGGGGATGAGCCAGCTGCAGGTCACTCAGCTGCACCGTGCACAGTCTGAGTCAGTCTGCAGCTGCTGACCCGCCTGTTTAGAAGCTTCATCTGGATACAAGCGGCGCAGGAGCACCGAGGGGAGAGGCCACAGAGGCTCATTCAGAGCTACAGCTGCACTGCAGCTGTAGAAGCCTCTGGGACTGCACCGGCAGCTGCTCTGGGGCAAAGGCATCCGGACACTTGGACAGACTTGGGCAGCTCAGGTGGCTGGGCCCAAGGGGAGGGGCTGGGGTGTCTCAGGATTCCTGCAGAGCAGTGCCCAATGCCAGGACCCACAGAACGAAGGTGCAGGGAGCTGAGGCCACTCGCTGTGCAGAAGGGGAGGGCACCCTGCACAGGGTCCTGCTTTCACTGAGACACTCTGAGTCTGTCTGTCAGGTGCGGCTGCACACGTACGTGACATGTCTCCCAGGCCCGACCTCAGGTTATGGAGCCCACAACTGGGTGGAGACAACGAGCCGTCATGGCTTGGGCTTGCAGCAACAGGGGCTGAGCTTCCGGCAAATGCAGGGTCCTGAGGTCGGTGGGCAGGGCACTTTCTGCACAGAATCTGGATGGCCTCCTGCGGTCTGGGCCAGGCCTTGTGGAGGGTGGTGGCACAAAGGACCCCTAGGGCTTGTAGGAAACCATTTCACTGCTGCAAGATGAAACTCCACATGGGTCATGAAAACACACCAGCGGCCTAGACCTCCCCTCGAGTTGAACAGGAGGCCCAGGAACCAGATGGCGCCCTGCTGGCGGAGGCTACGCGGTAGCAGCCTGTGCATACTAATCCCTTCTCTGTTGCTGATCATTTTGGAGGGTGTTTCAGTCTATGAGGTTTTTGTAACAGTATCGCAAATGGAGCGGCTTGAACGTCACAAATGTACTCTCATGGTATTGGAGCCGAGGCCCACGCCTGGGCAGGCCTGCTCCTGGGCTTCCCAGTAGTTGCTGGCCATTTCTGGAGCTCCCTGGCTACCTTTGAGGTCACCTGGCTCTCTCTCTGCATGTCTTCGTCTTTGTCCTCTGAAAACACCAGTCACACCGGACGAGGGCCCACACTGCTCAAGACGACCAGATTAACACTTCACCCCTGTGGTGGCCCTGCTCCGAAAGAGGGCCCACTCGGAGGTTCTGGGGCCTGCGAGTTCTGTGCCTCAATATCAGGGACTCGAGTCGACCTGGAACAAAGGCCTCAGAGAAACAATGAATTCCTGAAAAGCTACCATGCTTCTAATTGCATCTGAAATGTTTCACTCTATTTTGGATCACTGGAGATACCTCAGACACTGTCCCTTCTTTACCTGTGGTCACTGCCTGCCTTTCCTGGAGAAGACACCAAGACAACAGCACACAAGGGTCACTGTTGCAGGAGTGCTTGGCCACGAGCACCGAGGCTTCCTGGATCTCAGCAGCTGTGCTCTGCTCCCGTCACAGCACAGAGACAGTGGCTTAAGGAGAGCACTGCCACTGGTGTTCCCGCTCCCAGCTGGGCGGCCCTGAGCTCAGCCTGCGTCCTCCACAGGAAGGCGTGTCATCCGCAGAGGCCGCAGCTGTGTACGGTGCCGCTGGGCCCTGACCCACTCCCCCCACCATGCCCAGCTCACACTGCTTCACGGGGGCCGTAATGAGCCGTCGGCCACCTGCGGATGCTTTCTGAGTCTGCAGTTTGGCCCCCTGTCCCTTGGCAAAGCACTTGGCGCTGTCCACTAGTGCCGCCACCTGGCCCTGCTCCTGTCCCTGCTGTTTCTGCTGCAGGCCTGTCTTCCTCTCCTGCCCTCCATTCTCACCTCTAAAATTCACCTGGGACACCTGTCTTTCTTTCTTTGTTTTTGTGGTACTGGGGACTGAACCAAGAGCCTCTGTACTTAGCTATCTTCCAAGTCTTTTTAAATTTTGAGACAGGGTCTCACTGAATTGCTAAACTGGCAGGCTGGAATTTGTGCCTTTCCTGCCTCAGCCTCCCAGACAGTTGGACTGTAGGCATGTGTCCCTACACCTGGTGAGGCACTGTCCTTTGTCGTACCTTTCTGTTTACCTAGTCATTCTTCCAATCTTCAACTGTCTAATTTTGTTACACTGACCTTTAAATCATGCATCTCAACCACTGTATCGTTTATTTCTATGCATGCTCATTTCAAATCCTCACGATGCCTTCACCTTTGGTTTTCCATCTCACATGGTTATTTTATTTCAGAATCTGTAACCCCTAGGGGTGCGGCTATCACAGGACTTAGACTGTGACCCTCCCGATAAGCAAGGCCCTTACGGACATAACTGGCAAAGATCAGTCACAGCAACGGGTGGCTCCTTTCCCAAGGTGACTGTCATGACAAGAATATGCCATGGAGGGCACAGACACAGCACCCCCCCCCCGAAGGACCAGGAATGCGGGGAGCAGCCAAATGCCTATCAAGGGGAAGGACCTGTCCTGCCAGGACTGCGGGCTTGGTGTTTCCGGTCTTCAGGACAGTGCACATCCCTGGTCTCGGTGACCCCGCCTGCAGGCCCTCTTTGTCACAGCAGCTAACCTAGGAGGAACGGTTTCCTTGCCAAATGCAGCACCCATGAAGTTCTGCCAAATGGTTCCTGCCAGTCCTTCCTCCCCGCCTTGGAACCGGGGCTGGGACCAGATGAGAGCAGCGGGACTCCTCTGCAGACCTCACCATGCCGAGATGATTCCCTGCAGCATACTGAGCCCCCAACTGCGATGCCAGCAGGTGTGACAGGAGACGCCAGGGCAGAGCTGTCCAACATTCCTCTCCATAACATTCCTCTCCATTCCCTGGGCCCCACCTTTCCTTACTGTCTTGTCACCCTGATGCCTAAGTCAGACCAACGCCATTCCTGGGACCTCCACACTCCATCAGGCTGGACGTCACATGGATGGATCCTCCAAGGCACTGTGAGCCCTCAGCATCTGCACCGACAACACGGCCAGCGCCTCCTCTGGCCTCGCTACCTGTCTCTGTCCAGGGTCAGGCTCCTGCCTCTGTGTCGGGCTGGGCCAGTGCCCAGCTTCAGCGGATTCCTGAGTAGGCTGCAGGAGCAGCTCCGGCGGCACCTGCAGGCTCCCTCCTCCCAACCCTCACCCCAACAGCTGCCCCCGGAGTTCCACAGTCTGGCACTTTTTTCCCCACAGTGTTTTCTTAGCCCACAGTGTGAGCCAACAATGTGGATCTCCGCAGATACTGGAAGTATGGTCCCCGCGCTTGCCAAGCCTCACCCGCCTCTGGATGGCCTGTGGAGTGTGGCCACACTGCCCCGAGTTTTCTGCAGTGGCGATGCAGGCCTAGAGATGCTGTCTGCCCCGCTAGACTCCACACTGGCTGCGAGTGGGATCTACCCCCATGCAGACCGACAGCACAGCCCTTGACTTCCTCTGATGTCACCACAGCCCAGCGGACTCACCTGGGCAGTCACCTCCTCTCCAGAATGTGCCTACCCTAACCCTAACCCTAACCCTAAGCATTCCAGGTTGTATATTGCCTCTGAGTTATGTCTTAAATTCCGTATCATTTCCATTAAGGGCTTTACTAACCTGGGCAATTATGCATGTCACTTGCTGTGAGGCCAGCAGGGGGCGCCAGCGAGTATTCTAAGGGCATCCGAGGGTGCATTCTTGACTAGGTGCCATTTCTTGCAGTTTTCTGTTTTAATTTTTAATGTAATCTGGCAAGACTTTTGGATGTATAAATTAAAAAGGTCACTGAAAAGCATGAGGATTTTGAGGGAAAGTACTTAATTTCTTTTCCTGTAAATATGCTGCTGGAGTGGTTGCTGAGCCTTTCAAAACATTATTGGAATTTTTTTCTTGAGGCAAACAGATGTCAGGAACTGAGCACCTTAATATTGCTATAAATGTCCTGTCTTCCCAGTCTTTGCACAATTTTCATCTTTTTATTTTCTCTTCTTTTGTCAGTCTTTTTTTGACTCCAGACCCCTCCTGGACAGGAAAGGTTCTGGGACCGGAACCAAGGTGAGGGCCCGAGACGGGCATCACTCTCAGCCTAGGCTGTCCCCCCCAGCTCCGAGCGCCAGGAGTCTCGTTAGTGTTTAAATGCAAGCAGCACGATTATTTATACACACAGCCATAACACAGCTATTTATTACAGTTCTGATGTAGTTTTTGAAAAACTACTTTTTTTATACATGCAACTCCATAATCAAGCATAATTTCCCACAGGAAGACTTTTTCATAGTAAGTTAGCCGGATGGATGGGAATACCACAAAGGGTCATGGGCTTCTTTTTACATCTTTGACATAAGCAATTTTATTTATGTTAACCTATAACCAAGAGAGATAATATATCTTAATGTAAATAGCACATGAGACATTTTTATCTGTCTTTAAAAATGTTTCTCAATAATTAAGATAAACTATTACAAATTTAGATTAAATGAAGATTAATTTAGGTGGCATTAAGCTATTTGCAAGTGGAAACTCACGGTATGAAATGTTGAGACAGCTCTTTATCGATAAGCTACGATGAACAATCTGGACACACTGTTCAGAAGCAAAAGAACCTGCACTGATGCAGTTTTGTTGAAGCAAATTTATGAACATTTAATCACAAAATGATAGTTAATAAAGCTTCCTCAAAATCTCAAATGAAATACTGTGCTGGTCAAACAAAAGACTATTTGACCTAACTTGGGTCATGGGTAAAACGGTCACCACTGACATCAATCCACTGAAAGGAATGTTTAGCATTTCTTTCTACCGGGAGAAAACAGGACACAGAATTATACTGGCAAAAATATTGACAGGTTAATGCACTTACCCATTGTTTGAAATTTTACTCACTGCCTTTAAAAAGCTGTGTTTGTATCTTGACCTTTCTGGCTTTTTTTTTTTTTTTTTGGTTTTGTTTTGATGGGAAGATAAAATATTCCATAAAAATATTAAAATGAAAATATTTAAAAATCAAATAACATTTAGGATAACTGTGTACAGCAGGATAGTTATATAAACTAAAGTATACCTAAAAATTTAAGGAATTTGTGGGGAATCTTTTAAAAAGTTACTTGGCTATTTCTCAGATAGCCAATAAATAAAAAGCCCTTCCTTCCTAAGTCTGTAAGGTCACACAAGATCCACAGTGTGGCTTTTCTGATACAAAAGGAACACTGAGAAGCAGGTGCTATGCTGTTCGTGGCAGTATAGAATGTGAAGGATTCGATGATCTTCTACAGTTCGTTAGGGTAACTGTGTTCTATCTCAGATGTTCGTTTCAGACAAACATGCCCTGAGCCAACACGGTTTCACAGTCAGCTCTCGGATGAGTTATGATGGAGCCTTTCCAATGCATCCAGCGTGAATGAGCATGCCCGACGCCTGGGCAGCACGGGGCATGGACTCCCTCAGGTTGCTAACCTGCTCCTTCCCTCTAGGTGTGCTGATAGTTTCTGCAGTTCTGTGGCCAACAGAAGCCTCCCAGCTGCAAGCAAGAAGACAAGGTGCCACTCTCCAGTCCTCTGTCCCTCACTGGCATGGCAGAGAAATGACTGCTTCCCAGGAAGGGAAACAGCCTGAAAACACAGCTGGCAGAGGCTCTTCCATCCCCTGGCAGCCAGAGCTGATGCTAACAAGATGTACATTTCCTCACGGCCCACAGAGGTGAATCATATGGAGCCAGCACCCAATTCCAAGTGGGTGACCCTAAATATACCGGGCTAGCTATTTTATGCCAGACACTGTATATTTGCAGCAAGAACAGGAAACCACACTAAACTAGGCATCATGCTTCATTTTAGAGATGGCTTCTGTACCAGAAGGTGCGTCATCCCGCCCCCTCCAGTGGACAGAGCTGGAGACAGATGAGGCACGCAGACTGCTGAGGCCAGAGAGGCGAGTAGGGGTCGTGCATGGAAAGCTTCGGTGATGCCTGCAGTCCGTGAGGGTAACAACTTTTGGCCCTGTCTGTGCCAATGCACTCAAGGATGGTCCCTGCATGTGGATGGCACAGGCCATGACACTGACTGTGCGAGATGAGCTTTTGCATGAGGTCTGAGACGCCAGTGCGCAGATGGAGGCCGCACAGGCTCTGGCAGCAGCCGGCTCTGCACTTGGGGGGGGGGCTCGTCTGTGCTGCAGAAAGGTGGCAGCCAGGACTACTGGGTGGGTCTCCATCCTCTCTCACGGGGCTGGACCTGGCCACGTTAAAAGCAGAGCAAACACTGAGGCTTCAAGTTTTCCTCAGAGTCGTCACCACAGGGCATGGGGAGGCTCTGGGTGCTGGTGAGATGGTCACCTTCTCACCCCGCCGAGCTGGGTTCCCTCATCCTGGAGCTGGCAGGAGCTGTGGCATTCACAGAGCGGAGTGCCTGTCTGCAGTAACGGCAAGGGGCTTTCCTCTGGTGCTTCTCCCAAGTCCCACGGCGGGGATTATGTGTCACCACACCCCAGACACTGAGCTCACGCTAGCTCATGCTTCTAGCAGCCTGGAGAGTGTGACAGTCGACACATCTGGGCTTGCGGGGACTGCAAATCCAGCCCTACTTCTCCACACGGGCAGAACCACAGGTGGATGGACAAATCGCTCCCAAGGGCCTGACTCTGAAAGGCTGAAACAGCTCTCGCTCTCTGTCTCTTTCTGTGGCTGCTTCTTTAGTTCTCATTAATTATTGCCTACGGTCTGAGGGAAGGGAGCACTAAAAGTAACTTCTCCTCTGACAAGTTTCAAGCCTGTGAGATTTCTAATGGTCTCCCCTGCACACTGGGTGGGAAACTGTACACAGAAACGTGTTGACTGACTTTATTTCACCAATTTTACAGACGCCAGGGGTGGGGAGGAGTGATGGCCAAGATGTCTCTCGGTTTCCTTCCAGCTCATGTGCCAGGCGCCCTCGAGTCCCGAGTGTGCCCATCTGTCTGCGAAGCAGTGCCCCAGCTTCGTCTTCAGGGTGATTCAGACCGGAGAGTTTCCATCGCACCAGCACGGCGTTTTCCCAAGTCAAGGCCACGCTTGGCCAAGAACACCGGCACCAGTCACCCCCCCCCCCGAGGCCGCGGCGGTGCTGGGGAGAGCAGAGCAACCTCAGCTGTGCAGGCGAGGTGCAGACAGGATGCGGGCTGGGGAACAGCCCGCCCCATAGAAATCCAGGCTGGCGGCTGGCAGACACCTTCACTCTGGCCCTCTGCAAAGCACACCCTGGGTGTGGGCTCCAGAGAGGAGCAGCTGGGAGAGCAGCCACCTCCCCCAGGTCAGCCACAGGTCCCAAGGCCGCCTGAGCCGGCCCAGGGCAGCACTGCCCATGGAGACACGGCACACAGCCGGTGGCCGAGGCCTCGCAGCCCACTCCACAGCTCCGGCCCCCAGGCCCCAGGGCTGCTGGAGCTATGCCGCACAGCCTTGGTTGGCTTCTGGCTTCCTGTGACACCATCAAGTGAACAAACAACCAAGAGGATGCTGGGGTTGCTCTGGTGGGTGGGGCCGCTGGGGCTGTGACACGCTCAGACCCCTAAACCAGGCGACAGCTGAGCTGCACCACCAGCCCACACTTCTGCGTCCAGGAGGCTGCAGACCACGGGATGGCATCGGACTTGGCCTGGGCCCCACAGGGTAAACCAAGCGAAGGGGCTGGACGTCCAGGTGTGGGCCAGGCTGACCTCTGTCTCCGGGGGAGGCCCTTCTGCTGCCGTGACGGAGTGTGGAGAGAACAGGAGTCAGTTCTGCAGAGTGTGCACTTAGCCTCCCCACGTTCAGCCAGGGCCACACAGCGCGGGGAAAACACAGACGTTACTAGGAAAGCAGATGGCACCGTGCACTGCAGTTCAGCAACAGTGTCAGGAAAATAAAAATCAGCTGGACAGCAGGCGGCAGCTCTTGGAAAGCCTATAATCGTTCTCATTTTATATCTTCATCTGCCTTCAGCTGTCCTGTCCTCAAGCCACAGAGGAAAGCCCAGGACTGGAAAAACGAACAGTCCGGAGATGACCATGAAGCCTCCTTCCAGACCGGAGGGGTGTGAGTTGCACTGGTGTTGCCTAGGCAACTGCAACAGGTGCACCTGCAGCCCGGAGCCCGGCGGGGTCACCACGGTTCAGTCACTGCTGGCCTTGTCCCGATCGGTGTCTTGTGAGGGCCTCCTGCTCTGTCTGAAAAGTGTTCTTGGAAGCTGCCGCAGGCCATGCTCTGCTTTGTGCTGGTGCCATTTCCCTAGCACTTTGGCCTCATACTGCTTTCTGTACTCAGCGGCAAAGCAGGGCTTTCTCTCTGGTCTCTCACGGGCCCCTCCATGGCGCAGGTCACACTTCTCAGCCACGTTAGGAGCCGCACTATGAGTGGAGCAGAGGCTGCCGTGTCCCCTGGCTGTGAATGGCCTCCCAGGCCATGTCCTGACCCTGTAGACTCCCCTGGGCTCCAACTTGGAGGTCAGCAAAATACAGCCCACCACCTGTTGCAGTCGGTGAGCAAAGAATGATCTTTACATTCCCCAGTGGAGAAGGCCGGAGGCACAGCAGAGTGAGACGATGAGGAACTTGTGTCAGTACCCATGAGGAGAGCCACCCGGACCCTGCTACGCTTGCCAGGTGCTGGCTGGATGGCCACGTGGCTGAACAGCAGCAGCAGATAGGGTGGCGACAGAATCTGCATTCACAGTGGCGAGAAGGCCACCTCTGTGAGGCGGGCAGGCTGCACTTCAGCCAGAGCATGGCCACGCTGCCCACAAACCGCATTTGGGCTGTGAGTCCTGTTCCAGAGGCAGCCAGGGAAACAGCCCATTTACAGGATGCACTTTTTAACAGTCTAATTAACTTGGTCACAACAGAGTCTAGGAAAGCAAACTGTACTGCACAAATTGCAGATGCACCTAGGAATTAAAGTCCTAATTCCTAGACCCTCTGCAAGCTGGTTCTGTGCAGGCAGAAGGCGTGCATCCCACTGAGCAGCCTGGGGGTGGACGCTGGCGAGTCGGCAGGTGCGCAGCCCCCAGGGCATGAAGCACGGTGATTACAGGAATAACTTACAGGTCTGACAGAGCGTAGCACTACACAGAAAAGTCTTGGAAGTTAGTGCAGCCCCTGAAATTTACAGATAAGGACATTAGAGGCTAGACTGATTTAATTAACAATATGCTACAAAATGCTGAGACTTGCGCGGATCCTGTATAACAAAGGAAATGGTTGCATGTTCCCCTCTCAATATACTTGATTTAAATTCTGACTTCTGTATTGTAACTCACACACCATTAATCAGACAACTACACTCTGTGGATCTTAAATACTTCAGGGGAGTTTTTTTTTTTTTTTTTTTTAAGGACAACTGTCAGCTCAGAAACGGATCCTTCTCACTGTATTTAATAATAGCAAACTGGTTCAAAATGAAAATTTTGCATAACTTAGCTAATAGTTCAACCTTTAAGCAATCTCAATGAAACTATTTCCCTCTGAAAAGGCACAGTTTACAAGAGCCAAATGTCTTCCTCTTTATTTGTAATAACAAAAATAAACTGAGGTCCTCACATATTTGTAGTATTTTTATTCCTAAAGGAAAAAACAGGAACTCTCATTGTACTTGAAGATTAAAGTTATGACCTCAGATTCTCTGCCAGCTTAGCATGGCGGAGAGAGCCCAGTGCTCTCTCTAGGAAACACTCAATTAGGGTGGTGCTCGGACATGCCAGGGTCCTGCAACGGATCAGTGTCCCCAGAGGGCTCCTGCAGCCCACGGTCCTGGCTGGACGGCGAGCATTATGCGAGGATTTTTCCTGTTGCCTGGCTAGTGACCCCCTACAGGAAGATAAGGGCTAAGCCAGGAGGGCGGAGCAGCAGCTACACATGTCTGGCTGCGCTTATCGACTTATCATATAAGGGAAGGAAAGTGATTGATTCGGATACTGACACGGTAGAATCTGGGGAAAGAGAAACAAAGAACATGAAAGCTGCTCTCTGAAGCCCACACGGCCCTCCCAAGTGAGCCTGGCTGTGCTTCCCACTGCAGTCTGACAGTTCCTGCATGCCCAGAGAGAAGACAGCACCCGAGAGCAAGGCTGCCCCCGGGAAAGCAGGAGGACAAGGGCTTTCACCGATGGGCTCGGCCATGCGGCACAGCCTGGCGTGTTAGGCGGCAGTGCGGGACTGGGGACTTACATGTGACTGGAAGTCTGCTGAGCCGGTGGTTTATAACCCGAAGAGAGAGAGAATGTGGCAGATTGTTTTCTTTACTTTGGGCTGTGATCTTCTCTTGGCCGCAGCCTACAACAACTTTCGGAAGAGCGTGGACAGCACAGGGAGAAAGCAGTACCAGGTCCAGCACGGGCCCTGCAGCTACACGTTCCTGCTGCCCGAGATGGACAGCTGCCACTCTGCCTCCAGCCCTTATGTGTCCAATGCCGTGCAGAGGGACGCTCCCCTCGACTACGAAGACTCCACACAAAGGCTGCAGGTGCTGGAGAGCATGCTAGAGAACAACACACAGTGGCTGATGAAGGTAGGAGACCGGGCTTCTCTGGGGAAGCTGGGGACCCCTGTGATCAGCTCAGCTCTGCCCAGGACCCAGGGTGGAGCAGGACGGGTGCTAACACCCTTGACTGGTGGGCTGCTGCTCTGATTCTCTCCAGGGGGTAGAGGGGAAAGAGCTCCCTGTCTCCCAGCCTCACCGGAGCCCACTGAAGCCAGGAGTCTGTGCTAGCGGGCAGACGGAGCGCTGCTCTGCCGACAGAGCTCACAGGCTGTTTTGTATGAGGAGCTGGAGTGCAGACACCACTGCCAGGACCTTCCCCGCAGGTCTTGGGGTCTCAGGGAGGCTGCGAGCCATGGCCTCTCAGAGCCAGGAAAACGTGACAATCACGTTAATGACTGATACATGACGGATGCCATCAAGTGCTTTACTAATTTCCTGAATTTCTTTATGAAAATAGATTGTGCCTCTTGGTAAATGAGAGGAAATTAAATACAGCAGACTTATGTTTCTCAGAATCTCAGGGCTCAGTGGCAAAGGGCTTGTTTCGCAAATGTGTCCCCAAGGCAGTGCAGCCCCCACTCAGTTCCAGCAGCTGGTTCTGGACCTGACCCTCCGTGAGGCTGTCAAGTTGGACTCCGCTGGGCTGAGAGGACCCACAGTGGATTCTCAGGCTGCTATGATCCCATAGACTTTTTATAGAGCATGTAACCAAAATAAGATAGCGAAAGCTCTGTTTTTCCTTCACAAATTGTCATTTTCTTACAAACCCCAAAGGACCCTGGCATTTTCTTTATATGAACCATATGTATTCTAAAGGAAGTTTAAAGGAGACATATAAATACTGGATTAATTGTTAAATATAACAATGCATCACAATGCTCATAAAGTAGAGAATAATTATTTAAAGCCATTATAAAAACTTCTAAAAGTTAGTGAACCTCACGCAGCACTTTTTTCCAGAAAAGTCTATGTTCTCAGTCTTTTATTTCGCCATAAGCTTTTTGTTAGAACACCTTATCTTAATCTCAGAATAGGTCCCGGATCCTAATCTGTGCTTCTCATTAACTCCCTAACTTCAGGGAGGATGCCACTGAGCGGAGTCTAAATGAATGACTTCCCAGCACTGTCACAGCTATTGTGACAAGAGAAGTTGTTCACCCCAAAGAACAGAAAACAGGAGAATTTAGCCAAAGACCCCTCAAACACAGTGCAGTGGGGAAGTTCTCAGCAGACCTCACCAGCTCTTTCTTAAATCCTCCGGTTTCTTGTCACCCTGGCGGACTGTCTTAAATATGAAGTCCACAGATGGGCAAATAATAATGCTAAGCAGGACCCCAGGTTCGGATAGCTGCAGGGGCAGACTGCACCCGGGCGTGTCTGCTTCCTACTCTCCGCTTCTTGCAGAGGTGTCATGCTCATGTTTGGCGACCTCCCACATCTAGCCAGCAAGCTGTGCGGGGGCGGGAGTGTCCATCTAGTAAACACTCTAATCTGTGGCCAGCAAGTCCTCTGCTAAAGTAAACAGCTGCGAAACCTGAGAATGTTTTGCCAAAGGCAGGATGCTGCACTGGTGGCTCGGCTGCGCCCAAGCTGAGCCCAAGCTGGGGTACCTGCAGCTCCCCGGACAAAACGCCCCTTCTCCTGCATCTTTAGAAACTTTATAGGTGGAACAGGGCGAGGCATCTACTTTAGGCGCCCCAGACCTCTTCTTTCCCAAGGCCAACGTGTAAATATTTGAGTGGTAGCACAATAGTGTTCGGAAAGGCCTTCTCTGGCTCCCCAGCTGAGCACCGCCGGAGAGGAGTTTGTCTTCCTGCGGGCCGCAGCACCTGCTGCTTGCGGGACCTGGGGATGTGCACCTGAGAAGGCAATTCGCTGGCGAGCACGCCTGCCCTAGGTTTGCAACCTCCTGGCTTGAGAACAAAAGCAAAAAACGAATATGAAACCCATTCCGAGTGACTAAATGGGACCTCTCCAGTTGTTTTTCTCCTTTGTATTCTGCCACCTGTAATAATAAACACCGCTTTTCTCCTAAGGAGCAAAATAGTGTTTAACATAATTAGAGATAAGCCCTGTAACTGAAGGACCATCACCATAACCCAACACCTATTTATAGATTATCAAGAAAGAAAAAGCACCCTTCTGGGTGCTTCATTGTTTCACATATTTTCTTTTGGGCTTTAAAAAAATGTTTCCATATTTCCTTTCTCTTCCCAATCAACAACAAAATGAAAAGATAAAAACAAAAAAAAAGCTACCCCGAGCCTTTGAGCTTTTAAAGGTTTATAAGCTTGTCTGGAGGGAAAAGCAGACTGTGCGCCGGGTCGTGCTGAACAAGCCAACGCCGAGCACTCTGACTACTTTCTGCCACGGGGCTGCGTGCCCAGCGGGGAAAGGTCCCGCCTGCCCCTTTCACCTGTCGGGCAGAAGAAGTGCCAGGCTTCTGAATGAGCTTGAGCATGTGAATGAACAATGCAGGGCAGGCTGGCTTTCTGGGCAGCATTTCGCATGGACGGACTCACAGGAGTCCACACCAAGCTCACTCGGAACTCAAAAGACGGCTGGCTGTGCCTCCTGGTTCCCTGCAGCTATGCTAAGTCTCTGCCCTGTGATGCTAAACACACTATGAAACCTGCAAATAACCTGCCTAGTCGGACTGTATTTTGGTAAGAGACCCAATGTATTTTTCTTTTGATAAGAGGAAATGTGCAAAGGAAATAACTATTTCACATTGATGAATGTTTCATATTTTATACACAATTGCAAATTCTATAGCTACTGTAAAACAAAATGCCTTGAGAAATAAAGCCAATGCCCATTACACTGATGTAAACATTTCCTCTGCCGTAATACTTAATTGTTTAAAGTAGCACAATCATGAGTTAGGAACCCTAAACTTGAATCTCAGTCTTTGCTCTAAAGTGCTAATACGTCCGCTCAGTAAGGTAGGAGAGCTCCTGCTCGCAGTCAGGGCGCCAGGCAGTCACGCTTCTATAAACAGGATTCTTGCCAGTGGGAGACACTAATGGTGACACTAACGGTGAGGGGCGCAGAGAGGAACTCTGCCCTGCAGCCCCGCCCCAAGAGAGAAAGCAGGGTGTGTATGTATGTGTGTGTGCACACACATGCATGTGTGTTTGGTCATGTATGGCTCCAAAACACTCCCAGTTCTACACCTCAAGAAGTACAGTGCAGAGCTGGGCTTGCTGAAGGAAGCCAGCCCCACTGTACCCACGATCCCTGGCCACCTGCAGTCTGGAAGAACACTGCCATAGCAGAGCAGTAGGCACAGCCTGAATCCTGGCACATGATCCTACTCAGGGCTGCAGCAAACCTTGGGCATTCAGTGAAGCTAACTAAAATCTACCACCCAAGATTAGAGGGAAACAACTGCTGTCACATGTAGGTGAGCAAGTGGTAAGGAGAGTGCAACATACTGACGTTTGGAAACTGCAGTTTAGGAGCCTTGGACAACACGGTACACGAGTAGCCAAAGCACACACGTGTCTTAGGCAACACATGCGGGTGCAGTAGACGCGCTTACTGCACACACAGCAGAGATACACACACGTCCGCCACGCCTAGGTTCTGTACAGTGCAGTACTAAAAAACATAGTGCTCTTTGTACTATAATGCTGCACATGGTGCTTGTCTTCTGTGGTCCCGCAGTGTCTGTTTATGGGGGGAGGTGAATGCTGCGCTAACTGCTCAGGTTTCCTAACGGGACATGGGTCGCCTGCAGAACGGAGGATCCCATCCTCCTGCAGAGATGCTAGACAGTCTTCCTGGTTTCATCAAGGGCATCTGAATCAATATGGTTTTTCAAAATTGATGAATGGGTTGTGATCTGTACAGTTACTGTATTTGGAAGGTAAAAAAAAAAAATTACCTTATAAATGATAGCTGCATGCTCAGGCTGGTTCACGGCACTTATTTTAACCCACAAAGTAACTAAGTTTTATATATTAGTAGTAAAAAAAAAGTTTAAATCAATTCTATTTTCAAAATTATCATGAAAGATATGAGCAAGCTGAGAAACAGTCTAGCCACAAAACAGCAGAAAACAGGAAGTATATTCTTTTTTCCCCAGTCTTCTCTTTGAGATCAGCACGTCAGAGATTTAATACAAGCCCTTTACTGTGATACATTTAGTATCAAAATGCTTGGCTTTCATCCTTAAAATCTGTCCAGCAGCACTGTACGATGGTTAGAGTCCTTCCTGGGTCACATGTGATATAAAGAGAGGTGGGAAGAAAGACTTTAGGGAAATAGGCAGAGCAGCAGAAAGATGTATGTGTACAGCAGGGTGGGGAGAGGACAGACATACAGGCAGACCGGCAGACAGACAGCCAGCCAGCCAGCCTGTAACATCAGGATGAGGAAGAGCCACAGCCTGGGCAGCACTGTTGTGACCGGAAGAAAGAGGTGGTTTGTATCTTTCCATACCTGCCATGAGAGGACTGGACAGCTCTGCGGATTTCCTGAGTTGAGATCCAGAGGGCTGAGTCATGACTCACGGACGGTGTGCAAACTATTTCCTAGTCAGGTGTTGAAAGCCTGGGGACTGTCTGTATTGCTTTAGATAGGGCCGCCTCCGCGGGCTCGCTGTTCACGCTGGGTGTCTCTGTGCTCGTGCTGCTCTACAGGACAGCCCTCTTTGAATCTGGTCACACACAAGGCCCATCTAGAGACAACACCGATGTTCTTTCCACCACACCCCCCCTAACTCGAAGGAACTCAACAAAGAGCAGTGTCTCCGGTCACTCTAGGATCCTTCTGGCACCAGGAAGCTGTTTAGGTGTGCAGCCCCATGGCAGCACTGAAGTAGCAGCAGTAACCCCGTGATGGCGTGGCCGTGAGAGGTGTGGGCAGAGTCACTTGCCCTGTCACCTCCTTGGTCCAGGGTGCCTGGCAGGTGAGGGCACATGACAGCAGACCTAGTGTCACATGTGTAAGACCCGAGGGGAGACAAACAAGGGATGGCACGTGTATCCCTCCTTGGACACGGGCAGTGCGGGGAGGGTGGACTTCTTGGCCTCGTGACCATGAGTGGGTGCGGAGCATCACACCCCCACCCCTGCCAGGGCGTTTCCGGTTCCGGGCAGAGGCCAACAGCACTCTGGTGCCTGAGTAAGTGCAGAGGAAGGAGAACGCAGGGGCCTTGAAGGGTGGGGACGGGTGACACCCACCACCCCAGGCTCCCGGGAGCAGGCGGGAAGAGAGGAAGAGGCGTAACGGCAGGGCCTTCGGGTCAGGGTGCTGCTCAGGGGTGCAGGCATTGACTCTGATGATCAGAGCAACACGGGATCACGGCCAAAAGCGGAGCACACAGAGAACATGTGCAAACAAGGCAAAACCCGCCAGCCTGAAGTAACATTGCTACTATTTAATGCTTATGTGATTGCCTGTACGTCAGCATCTTAAACATACTGTTTATACTGCCATACTCATGTACAACTATACCTATCCAACAGCGGAACTTTTAATTAAAAGGGTCTGGGTGTGGAGGCACCTGGGGAACCACACTTAGGTTCCCAGCTCTGCTGTCACACAAGAACCATGGATTCACCTTCCTTCCAGGTGAGCATGGCACCACTGCTCTAAGAAAGGGGGACAGTGACTGAGAATATCTGCTGTGCGACCTAAGGACAAGACACTGTAAGCTGTGGTTCAGGGGCACAAAAGCGCATTGGTGTATACGTGCCCAACAAGAAGCACATGGAAATTCTTAGAAACCACACATCTTGTCACTCACAGCCGGTTAGCCCTTTTCTGGAGTTGCTGGAGGGTGAGATCCTGAATTTCAGAGCTCCCCACTTCAAAGCCAGGCGGTATAAAGCAGGCTGGGGCGGCGCTGGGTGGCCCTCGCTCTGCCTCCAGCTTTAGATGCCACTCCAAGGGCATCTCCTGTAGAGCCATAGAGGGCCCCCACCTGGGCGGGGGCGACACCAGCGTTACACTGATGCTGACAATGATTTGATAACAATAAACGTAGTAAAAAAGTTGATAGATGACATTTGAGAATCGAAGTGTCAACAATGCCTCGCGGTTTAAATAACTGTTCTAGGAGTGGGTGGCAAACAAGCCCGGCCTCTCCTCTAGCAGCTGAGCTACAGGCCAGGTATGCTAGCCGGCTGTCTTTAATTAATATTTGGATTAACTATTTCCCCCATGAAATTACTTCTTTCATATCCTAATCCTAGCTTGCTCCAGTTGACAAAAGATGTGGAACTACTGAAGGTTCCCTGGAAAGGGGATCTAATCCTTTTGCCTCAGAGTTCCTTCCACCAGCTAAAACCACTCTCTTTGGAATTCAACTGGAACCTAATTAAAGCCTCTGTGGGTCCCTCCCCTCACCGCAGGGCTTCCCAAGTGATTCCTTTGCTCTCACATCACCATGCTTCTCCCTTTGAGCCACTGTTCACTCATCTGTGAGTTACCTTTGGAATCAACTTGACACTAAGAAAGTCAGTATTTCACCTTAAAAGATCAACAACAAACCAAATATAATCATACTGTAAAAATAACCTTGCATTTTTTTTGTAGTTGTTTATTTCAACATGTGTTATATAGTTGGTTCGCGTAAGCTGTTTATAAGCTCTACACATGCGTGAGTCTCTACATGTATATCTATCATTTCTGTATTAGCAGGAAAAACAAAACAAAGCAAGATAAAACAATTCCTAGAAAAGCATGAGGCAGAAAAGTCACATAAAACCGCAATACAAGGTGATCTACAATGGTTACCATGGTGTCTCAGCAGTATATAACAACATTAAT
>PVJX010001833.1:0-32897 GCA_004027295.1 Dolichotis patagonum
ATATAATATATAATATATAATATATAATATATAATATATAATATATAATATATAATATATAATATATAATATATAATATATAATATATAATATATAATATATAATATATAATATATAATATATAATATATAATATATAATATATAATATATAATATATAATATATAATATATAATATATAATATATAATATATATATATCTATAATATATATAGATATCTCTATCTATCTATCTATCTATCTATCTATCTATATCTCCAACTTTACCAGCACTGTTTATTGAAGAGACCCTTTTTTCCACTGAATATTGTTGGTGCCCTGTCAATTAGCAGTTGGCTATATGGTAATGGATTAATTTGGGGTTCTCCTGTCTGTTGCATTGGTTCATAGCAGTTAATTTTAACCTAAAAATTTACAGTTAATGAGAATCTTGAAACTACTTCTTAAATTAGCATATCACCACTCATGCTTTTGGATTAAGGATGATAAATCTTGTATGCATGGACTCCTGTGAAAGACATCTTTTATATACCAAGTATGGCATGCATGCCTATAATTCTAGTACTCTGAGAAGCTGAGACAGGAGGATAACAATGGATGCCATCTGAGAAACTTAGTAACTTTTGGGAAGCTGTCTCCAAATAAAGAATTAAAAAGGGCTGGGGAAGTAGCTCATTTTGAAGACACTAGTTTCAATGCCCTATGCTAACCCTGCACTTTGATATCTTTTAGTACAATTTCTATTAAATAGACATAACTGTTTATAAACAATTTTAGAAGCAATGGTTCATCCTTAAAATCAACTTAGGAAATTTAGAGTCATGATAGAATAATCTTTAGTGTTGTAGAAGGAAGAATACTTTTTACTTTGATAAATTTAAGAAGGCATAAAAAATTCCCTAAAAACCCATATTGATAGCTTAATTTACTAAATTTTAACACTTTTTTGTATTCAGAGCTAATTACAGATAGAGATATTTTCATGAGTCAAATAATTTGCATTAGGAGTTAAGCATGTAAAAATAGTTCTTGAATTTTTATTAAAATTTGAAATTATAACAGAAAAACCTGCATTAGAGTTAAGGTTGTGATATAAAGATAAGGGAGAGAGGTTTTCAGTCTGGAGAGAAGAGAGATTTGAAAGACTCCAGGAGAGCAGCAATCACTAGTTAGATCACACACATGGAACCATGATCTCAGAACCTGGACAAAAGCATCACCAACTTGTGGTTCAAAGAAACCACCAGATCTAGCAGATGGAATTAAACCCTATTTCTCAGGAACACAAACAAACACAATATGAACTGAAGTCTCTTTAAGGTTTTAAAAAGGTGAACTGATATAAAATTTGTCCATAGAACACTAGTAGGATATGACATTTTTGTCATCTTCTGATCCAGCCTGAAGCCTATTTATTTCCTTTCCTCCTGATCTTTGAACTTCACTTTATCAACTAAAGTTCCACAAACAACAGGAGGCTAAATCCAGACACTTTGTTTAAATAAAGTAAAGTTGCATTGAAATACAGTCTAACTCATTCATTTACATATGGTCTGTTGTTCTCAAAGCCTAAAATATTTATTATCTAGCCCTTTATACAAAACAGTTGTCAAACCATATTAGAGATATACCTTATAAGCAAAAGGGAAACAGAGGCAATGGTTAGTGGCAAATGAATGCTTTGGAAATGCTTGACAAAGGAAAATACTGCATATAAAGGTTTGACCAAGTGACCAAGAAGTCTAGGGGATTCTTTTCTCAGGACAAAAAGGAAAACTTAATATGAAAACTCTGTGTAATAATTGGAGCTCAGAGTCAGCCATGAATTCACCTCCTACTTATGGGCATGGGTATTCTTGAGCAGGGAGAGTCTCAGAGTGTCCCAGACATGCACATACTACAGAATCCATGTTCCTGTGTCACTGAGGAACCTAATGAGTGTGGTTAGCACTCTTCTAGGTAAACTTCAACAGTCTAAGCCTGGCAGGGACCGTTAGTGTCAGGTTTGTAAGTTTGTTACAATAAAGAAATACGCAAGCCATGGAGAACTATGAGGATTCTCAAAACAAGAACTGAGGGAAGGTTTTGAAAGCAGTTGGGGAAGCTAGTATACTCTGTAGAGTAGCCCTCACGTGGATTTTTTAAAAATTATGTAAGATAGTAAGCTACTGGAAGAACAGTGGTCTTATCTTTAAAACAAAAATATCTCGGTGGAATTGTTATTTGGTTGGTTAGTCTATATTTTAGCTTGGATTGTAGGGTCTGAATAAACTGGTGTTAAAAGAGTTTCAGCTTAGCTTCTATTCCTGCATGGCATTTTTCAGCCCAATTTATTTTGTGTGTCTTAATAATGCTTTAAAAGTCTGGTTTTGTTCCAAGGCTCAATAAAGAACATACATTAAAATAATACACATATATTAATGTTATTGGGAAGATGTTGCAGTCTATTAAGTTTTTTCAGCTTAGTCTACATTCCCTATAAGATGCTCTTCTGCTTGGTCTACCAACAACTACTGATCCGTATCACAAGTGGGACTCACTGAATGCCAAGTGTTCTCCCTAAGATTTCTCTCTCTCTCTTTCTCTGACATTTGAAACTGCCTTTGTCCCACTACATTCTGATTTAAATTCTAGAAGGCTTCTTAGTGATCCTTTTAGCCTATCACCTCAGCTGAGTATGTTTTCTATCCTACTTTATTTTTCCGTGTCCTTTATTCATCATCTGTATTGCCCTTATTTTGTGAGTAACTATAATCCCCTGTTGTATCAGGCAGAATTTCAAAGATTCTCGTTCCTTCAGTTTTCTGCTTTCAAACACTAATCTAGTTAGGTCTATGAAGGCACTTTGCAAAAATGTTAAAAAATCTCAAGACATTTGCCCTTAAAAAACAGAGATCATGAGTCTTTTTAAATGAGTTACTTTAGCTGATAGCACAAAAAATGGTCAGAAATGTTCTAAGCATAGGAAAAATTTGATGTACCAGTTCTGCTACGGAGGTAGAATGTGTCATGTTCAAGGACTTGTGTGTGATTGTTGGCTGACAACCAACTGGGAAACAAAGATGTCAGTGCTACCCCATCAACAAAATAGGCTCTACCTGAATTCTCTTAAAAGCTGGTTCTTTCCTAGAGTCTCTAGCCCAGTTATGCCATCACCATCATTTCAGTCCGGTTAGACGCTAAGCCAAGGACTGAGCCCAGAATAGTCACATTTTGTTTTTAACCTAAAGGGAAAAAAATCAGTATATATTGTTTGAAGCTACTATGAGAGTATGGATCCTTCCCTCTCCTCATCCCTTTTAATATCATATCTTCAGTGCCTAGACATACTTCTGGCACATAAGCATTTTTAAAAAGATTCCAATTAACCTGCTAAATTAAGAGTTAAGGAGAATCTATCTAAGAATCTTCCATCATCTCTGAGAAAATGTTATTAAAAATGTAAAGGGTTTTAATGATATACACTTACAAATATCTAAATCTCTTTTTAAAGATGAATCGATTGCCAGAGACTGAATACTTAATTTAATGCATGTTTTAGTGAACTTTATGTGACACAATTAATTTGCAAAAGAGACAGGACACCTATCTCTATGGTAATTACTCATGGTCAGGTCTTAATTATCTTCTTAAATAGGAAAATAAAAGGTTTACAAAGATATCTACTATGGTATTCTTGACTGGTATTCTTTCTAATTTTCTAATGATTCTATCCACAGAAATAGAAAATTCAGAATATGCATTTTAGGACAAAGATTTTGAAATGATACTACACATTTTTTAACATCTGAAAACTTTTGAGCATTCTACACTATTTTGTAAACACTGCAAGGTACTTTTATCTCTATTTTATACATCAATAAAGTGAGCTTCAGCAATATTTAACTAGTTCAAGGTCAGAAAAACTGTGTCAGTCTAAGATTTAGGCGTTATTTTCTGTTCTGCTATACTGCAATCAGTGACACTTTTGTAGGTTAAATGAATTCGTAATTATTAGCAGTATAAGTAAAATATCCATGCATATCTCAATATTTGCACAACATTTGTCATAGATATTTTGACTAAGAATAAGACACCATTTTCACTGAAATTTTATCTTGGAGGCTTTCTTAGAACAACTGGCTTGTGTGAATTAGGCAGGTAAGAGTAAAATCTGCAAAGCAAATGAAAAAGTATGTTAACTTAGATCTACATAAGAACTACAATCAAATTACTCCCCCTCCCTCTTTTCCTCCTTTTCTTCCACTCTCCCTCTCTCCTTCCCTTCCTTCCATCCTCTTATCTTTCTTTTCTTCCTTCCTTTTACTTTCATTCATTGAAAGTATGCCTGGAATTGGAATCTATGTAAATTCAACAAGACAAATTTTCCCCCTACATTTTGGAAGCTTTATAAAAGCTTTTAAAACAACATGTTGAGAGTTGAGATTTGAAGATGAGAAGTTTCTAACCTTGAGAAGGACAGTTGAGAGAGAAAAACCATAAAAGTATAGGAATAGTCAAGTAAAAAAGCTTAGTTTGCTTTTTTTTTTTTTTAATTTGAGTTGAAAGATGTTCACTGCTCTTGGACAATAGATTATATTGTCTCAGGAAACAAAAACAGAAAGAGAACCTCAAAAGGATAAATGCATGCTTTCAATGCTTTCTAGGTTACATTAAAAAGTTGAAATTTGGGCCGGGGATTTAGCTCAGTGGCTTAAGTGCCTGCCTTGCAAGCCCGAGGTCGTGAGTTCGATCCCGGTACAAAAAAAAAAGCTGAAATTTATGCTGTGGCACTGAAACTAATATAATAATGGGCTTTCTAGAATTGTTCATACAGTCCTTCAATAACATTCGAGGCTTGCTTTGGGTTCTGTGTGCCAGGTGCTGGCATGTGGGTGAGAAGCTACAGACCTCTGTGAATTCATCACTGTCAGAGTCCTTTCCCTCATAGAGCTTATTGTCTGGATTGATGGCTTTGGAAGGGCATACTGATGTAACATAAATAATAAATTGTAGCAATGAAAGAGCAGATACAGGGACTGAAGGAGTAAGTAGACAGGAATGATTGCTAGAGCAAAGGATTCTGGATTTAGCAGTAAGGATGTCACTAGGGACAAAAATGGGAATATATTGGATGGAGGAGGCATTTAAGATCAACTTCTTTCTGCAAAGGAAAGATGAAGCCATGTGTTGTATATTATCTCCCCTGTATTTCCAGTTTTGCTTAGCAATTTAACTTTATAAGTTATTGCCTTTCCCAGGTAAATGATTTCAAGTTCCTGACTTTATATTTTGGATTTCAGATAGGGACTAATTTTATTTTTAACCTCTGTGATGATTTTTTTAACATGTCTCTATAGCTAGATTATTTTTAGCACTATGATGTCTTATTAGAATATTTGATGAATGTCACAAAAATAATCTTGAATACATTTGTGTTTAGCTTTTCTTCTGCTATTTATTTTACATTGACTGTTCTTTCATTTGAAGTGTTATACGTTCAAGCTTTAGCAACATCTTAATGTAAATCATGTAGGATAAGTTTGGCAGTTTTAGAAGAAAGTATTTACATGTGTTTTTCAAATTGTCACTGTCTTTTAATGGTTTTGAGCTTTTGTAGAAAATTGATATACATGACAAAAGTGTTTACTTCACCTTAGAATTTTTAGAACTTCTCCAATTTCTAATTTTATAAACACTTTCCTTATAAAATGGTCAAAATATTTTGCTTAATCTATTTTTGCTTCATTTATCTTTTCATCTTATTCTCAGATATACATTTACTATCATAGGTGAGAAATCAAAAACAAAATACTCAAACATGTGTTTGACCATTTTGTTGTATATAAGATAACGCAATGTTTGCAATACATATAGCTTCAGATTACACTTAAGGTATACTAGCATGCAATTTAATACTTTTAATTACTAATAAAAACAAATTTAATATAATTTAAGACTCTAGAGCTATTTAAGTAATCTTGCAAAAATGCTTGGTTTTTCCATTGTGATTTTCATATTGCCTTTAATGTTTTGAGCACAAGCTTTGTAAAACAACCCAGTATTGCACCGGAAAATTTGTATATACATTATAAGTGCTAAAAGATAAAGCAGAAATAAAGGATTTTTCCCTTATGTAAGTTACTTCAATCTTTTCCCCTGTATTTATTTCTATAATAAAATATCTGTTGTAGAAATATCTGTATAATTCAATCAAGCTTTCCTTATAATTTGCAAGGAGTCTCATGAATGAAACCTCTAATTTATATTCATTACCATGTGCCTAAATCGAATATTTTTTCTATTACTTGAGACCTTTAAATGTTAATTATGTGCATTAAATATATGACTTTTTCACTCAACAATCATTTCCGCTTTAAATATCCTAACAATAGATCAGTGGCTATTTAAAAAAACCTAACAATTGTAGAGTTTTTCTTCTTATAAAAGCAAAAAAAAATTTTTCATTGGATTTATAGAGGTGACCTATACAATTAACTGATAAGTTAAGAAGTGAATTTTACCCTTATGTATAAAAATTGATATGGAGAAATCAAGCTTCGTCAATCATTCTAAAATTACTATTACTCAAGTCTCTAGTGCAGACCATTGAACGTAGAGGGCACTGTTTCATGAAGATCACTGTTAAATGCAGTTGTTTATAGCTCCTTTAAATGACAAAATCATTAGTTCCAGCATAATATGTGACAGGTTCATCAACTTTCTTCCCCTTTGTAAATATCTATTTCAAAATGACATAATGAATGCCATAGGTTCTCATCTGTAATTAAAGGTGTGAATATGAACTTGTGGTAATATTGGTAATATTGTTAGCTTATATGTTAAGTAACTCAAAGATTTCTAACAGCACCTCTCTTAATTTTTTAATACATGTAATAATATTTAGTGAAAAAATAGTGTGAGTCACTAGATATCAAATATCAAAACTGATAGTAAAACTAATAACTTCCTTAATGTTTTAGAGAAGCACACATTTGTGCCAAAATATGCAGACCACTGTATTTAGTCTCAGTGAAACACAATATTTCTGGTAGTATTAGTATCTGGTTTTTCATAAAATAGATATTGGGCAAATAAAAATCCATTGTAAATACTATAGATACAATGGACCTTAAATATATTTCTGTCTTTAGATACTTTATTCTCATTTCCTACAGTGCTCTTCAAAGCAGTGTTCTGAAAAAGAAAAAATATTTTCAAGAAAAAAGTAAGTTTTACAATGTGGGAATCATTTCAATGGTTGAGTGACATTTGATATAATATTAGAAATATTGAAATAATGGTTTTGAAAATGACACCAACATCGATATTTTAAAGAATTTTGAAATAGAAAAAAATATAAAGTATTTCAGTTAGAATTATCTCTGGACAGAGATAGAAAGTATACATGAGAATGAAATTGTTGGATTTGTTGGCTAGCAAAATTTCACATAAATATTAAAATAAATTCTGATGTTTGAGAATCTTGTGCTTTGCTTTTTGTTTTGTTATTTTTACCAAGTTTTATACTGCACAGTTGAGAAGGCTTGGAGTTTTGAGCCTAGTTGCTTAGATGCAGATTGCAACTCAAGTCCTTATTAGTGGCATAAATTTAGAGAATGCTTATCTATGCTTCCGTTACCCATCTGTAAAATATATATAAAATTATTTAGGCACTATGCTTATAGAATTACTGTATAAATTAAATGATGGGGTTCCTAGTAGAATAACTTGTAGTATGTTGGATCACATTATTGGTTGGTATGACTATTTTCATGGATTTTAATATTAAGGTGATATTTAATAAAATGTTTGCATTCGCTAATGCTCAAACATCCTCTCTGCTCATCTCCTCTGCAGAGGAAAGATATTACAATAGTAATTGTTAAAAACATGAATAGGTATGTGCATAGTGGGTTTTAAATGGGAGACAAATGAGGTGTACTAACAAGTGAAAAATACATTGCCATACTGGAATGGGATCACTTTGAAATTTTCAGTAACGTATGTCTATCTGAGAACTATGCAGATATCAAAACATCCATTTTCTCCTGCCCATTTTGTAAGTTTGAATATGATATCCAAATCTCATGTAACTGTTATAAAAATGACATATTTTCTCTGTTGTATGCATCTTTTGATGTGAAGACATACCATTCCACCATTTAGAAATACCATTACTACAAGCACAGCCTCTTAATTTCTGTTGGAAAAGTTGCTGTTCATTAGGATTATTTTGTTACTGGACATGGGGTGCTGGCGTCTCCTTCAGGAGGTGGCATCTATGTTCTTTCTGTCCTCAGTAAAGAATTGATCAAGACAAGGACAAACAGTGTCATGTGAAGTTTTATTTGAGGATTGAAGGAAATGAGCTTTGCAGAGCCTATTAAAAGTAGGAAAAAAAAGTACATTCTAGGCATCAGGGTGGGCTGTGCTAAAGAGGCACCATAGTGAGTGCTTAATGGCAACTTTTTGTATCATCTACTCTTCAGGCTAACATTAGGTCTAAATAAGCTTGTGGAAAAGCTGCTGGAGTCCTGGCAAGAAGTCCATTTGCAAGACTTTGAGAACCATGTCCTGGGACTTTGTGATTGATAGGTCACATCTACTTCCTCAGCCAGGTTTCTGGGGCCCTAATCTTCTGTCTCAATTTCATGGCTATTTAAAGTTATTGTTACTTTCATTTACAAGTACCTCCTCAACTTATGACACCGTATGCTTTGGACACACTAACCTTCTTCTGCCATGAAATGTATCCTTTCTGACCCACATTTCTTGGCTAGCTAGAGGCCAGTGTGGCTCAATGTATTCAGATTTGTTTGATGGTGCCACCTTAGCGTGCTCCAGTGACCACAAATATAAAAAGAGCATCACTATCCATCATTTGCCTAATTTGTTTATTTTTCAACATAGCACGTAAGTATACATATTACATGTAGTTAGTATTACATTTGCTATATTATGTATTTTTTATCATCTTCTAGAAAGCAACTGTCCAGAATGTGTATGTGTTTTGTTGTTTTACTCTTAGGTGACCTGGATCTATGATATAACACTAGTCAGTCAATGTACAGTAAATGCCTAAGTGAACAAGATTGGCAAATTTTATTTAAAATTCAGGGGAAATTTCTATTCAATTGTTCTTGAAACTACATAACTTAATTTGGTACTGAAAAAGTCATATAAGACTTAACACACTTAACATAATTAGACTATTTCTAAGAGAACAGAGTATAATCTATGAATTGCAGAGAAATTTAGAGGGGGAAACAAAATATCAAAGTAAAAATAAAAATTAAAAATAACTTTGAGAACTGAAAAACAATGTTGTTGTCTTTTAAAGAGACTAGGTAAATCTAAAACACAGATCAAATGGTATTTTTCCTGATTCAGTTCCTAATTTAAGTACTTTTTTTTATGACCAGATTTTTTTGCTGAATAGAGAGATATGATGATTATATTCTGGTTTATGCTACCATATTAAGAGTTATCATTTTAATTTCCAGTTAAATTATCTTCACTAGGCAAATAAACTGATAAATTGTAATATCTGACTGTCCACTCCTAAATATTTATATATTGTTCTTAAAAATATGAGAACAAATAATTCCCTGTGTGGAAATATATCCTAAAGAGCAATGCTTTTAAGGCTTTCTTCTTGTACTAAAGAGCTCTTTTGACATTCTGTAAGAAATAATAAGGTCATTATAAGAGCAGTTTAGTTATTTAACCTATAAATAGACAGGTAGCAAGAATCGGGATCTACCTAAGTTAGAGTCGGATGGTCAGCTATACTGATAAGATTTCAGATAAAAGTAGACAGCAGAGCTTGGCTTTGAGCCCAGGAAGGAGTTCCTGGGGGAAATGGGATACACACGCTTTCTATATCCAGGGCTGAGTTTCTAGGAAGTTAGAAATGTAAAATAATTGGTTTTCTTTTAAAATAAGTTTCCTATAATTCTATAATGCTAAGTAATTGGTTTGCAGAGCCTGAGTTCTACTTTATAATTTTAAACGCACAGAACCAGCTGCGATAGGTGACCCCAGAACCCTGGACAGATTCCTGTGCTCTGCTCATCCATAAAATATTCCAAACAGGAACCCACAGGGCCCTTCTTGGGACCCCCTCTAGCTACTGCGAGCTTTTCTTTTTATATTTCCAATCAACACTTCCCCTTTAACCTGCTTTCTTTCTTCAGTTTCACTCTTTGACTTTGGAACACAAAAGGCTCAGTTGATATGCTGATAGCTATTTCATTATCATCAAAGAATCTCAAAATAGAAATGCAATTACAAACATTATTCCACTGATTTACAACGGTCTCTGCTCAAAGTAAGGACTATGGTTGTTAATATGCTCTGTTCACTGATTTTCTATGTAGCATTCTTGTTTCAATCCCTAGAACAATCATCGGTGCTTAGAATTTTTAATAGGTGAATAATTTTTAATGATGAATACCAATAAACAAATCTTAAAGTCAATAAATTTTAGAAATATATCCTGTGCCATATATTTGGGAGAGACACTATTTGAGGTAATCCCTGTGAAGACAGGAATTCATTTTAGCAGAGATTGGGTTTCATGTATGCCAAAGGCATCTGCTTTGGAGATAAACATCTTTGTTCAAATCCTGGCTTTCCCATTCACTGAATGTGTAATCCTTGGCAAATTACTTAGCTTTCTGCATCTCACTTTCTGTATAACTGAAATACAGATTACTAATAATAAATACATTAAATTTGTTTCAAACATTTGACAATGTAAGCATATACTACATTTGCATTTTAAAGTATTCATAGTTATAATTTATTTTGTAATTTGCCAATTATTTTTAGAATATGAGTGGTTTTGAGAAATTGTTTTAACTAACATATAATAATTGCATACTTACGGAGTACAGTTGAAGTGAAATGTTACGTGTTAACTGAAATAACATTACCTTGTACTGGGACACCGTTTTAGAATCCTGAACTCTGTAAACCTTTGACCTCCAGATGTCTTGTGGAAAGCCTATTGGCTGCCCCACCCTACCCCATTCCTCACTGCTAGGAAGGTTCTCAGGTAGCTGCACCAGGCCAAATAAGGGAATGGTATGTAACAGCGGCGGAGCCAAGCCAAATAAGGAGATGTTAGACAGTTCCTCCAACCGGGAACTCAACCTCTGTATAACCTTTAACCATTCTGTCCCAGGGGTCCACATTCCCTATTCGGTGATGGTTATCGTTCGCTGATTAAGGCCCTTTGCCTTATTCTTGGCCTTCATGAGTGGTTCTTTGCATTCAACACAACAGGATGTCATATTTCTTTTTGTTTGCTTCTTTTTGAGACAGACTTTCGCTATGTAGTTCACACTGGTTTTGAGCTCACTATGTAGTTTAGGTTAACCTCAAACATATGGCTCACCTCCTGCCTCAGTCTCTCAAGTGCTGGCATTATTGGCATGTGCCATCATGCCCAGCCAATGCTATAGTTCTACGCCTGTGTATAATGTGTATTGATTAAATCAAGGTGATTAACATCTATCTTTTTTTAATATTTGATGGCTTAAAGTTCCTTTCTTCTAGTCTTCAGAAAACATATCAAAGGATAATGAGAAGTTATTTTAACCATTAATGTTACCCAGTTAACTTAAAATATTTCTATATAATGACAACTGAATTAACTAAAATAAACATCTTACCTGAGCATCACTATGTTTTTAAAGATAACTGATGTGGAGGTCCTGAATTCTCCATACTCTGTTGGTGACTTAGTATGATACCTGGATCTTCTTTATCTATTTTTAAATATAACTGCTTAGTGACTCTTGTAGTTGGGATGTCCCTAAAAGTCCCATGTGTTAAAGGCTAGTTCCCCAGGGTTCTATTATGGTAAGATGGTAGGACTTTTTAAAGTCAGCGTAGCCTGCTGTGAGGTCCTGAGGTCACTGGAGGTGGGCTCAGAAGAAAGTTGCCACACCTTAGCCTCTTACCTTTTCTCTTCTGTGCCACCTGGACATGAAGTGAGTTGTTTTCCTTCACCACACACTGTGATGATGCACTGTGATGAGTTGCCCATTGATGGGGCGCTGCATGGGGCCCGTTGATTTTACGCTGGAACATCTGAAATTGTGAACCAAAATAAATCTTTTTCTGTGCAAGTTAGTTTTTTCAAGTATTTTATTACAGTGATGGAAGTTAACATAGTGATATGGCAGGATCACTGTGAACGTTCACTAAATATATTTGGTGCTTATGTTGAGGGAAATACTGGGAAACGAGTGACAGAGAACATAAAACATGCTTATGACATAATTATTTTCAGGAAATACTCTCATGAACAATATGAAAGAATATTCAGAATGTAATTTCCTTTTCAGAAGTTGAGCTAGATTAATTTAATTAATACTATTAATGTTATATTTTATAATATTTATTCTCATCAATAAATTTTCAAATGTCTTATTGAGACATTTGAAATGCAAGGGCTAAAAGGAGTAAGAAACTCCTTTATGAAACTTAGAAATACTTAGGTGAAAAAGTTTACAAATGTTTTTCAGATAAATATTCTCTCATTAGAATCTTCTTCAGTCCTTTGATATTTATACTTTAGCATGTGACTTGATTGCTGAACACAGAAAAATATTGATATGAGTGGTTTGCATTATATACTTTATTTCTGTATAATGTTTTATATCAGAGCCTTCTTTCCTACCTCTCCTTTTCTCTCTTCTAAAGACGTGTGTATGAATATTTGTGTATACACTGACACTTATCCAGTAGAACATGCTCTGAACTGAGAATCTAGTCTGTTTATTGAGAGAGGAGCCAGGTGAAGAGCACAGTATAAGATCAGAAAAATCCAGGGCTCTAAACTTTCTGAACATTTCCTGGGCTTGTGTGGTTTTGCATGAACCACAGTGGACTAGGAGCCCTAGGTAATATTACTTAATGGCTTTTAGCCCTTACATTTTGCTTTTAATTATGCTTTCCAAATTGGCTTCACATTATTGGCAAGTTTTCTATGAATATCAGAACAAGAGTAAATTAACATTGTAATATGCTTTAGATTTCAATACTAGGCTATACGTTGCTTATTTTAACACTGTTGGTACTATGAGAAAATCTGATTTATAACCAAGATGTAATCTGCCATAAACATTTTAAAAGAATCTTTCCTAGAACAATTCTACTTATTTGATTTACTATAATCCTATAGCTCCTGATATGCCCTCATTTGTTACTCCTGGTAACAAGTCTCGTTCTTAACACATAGAAAGCATTCTGACTCTTAACACACAGATTAAATGACTCAGCTGTATCATAACATTAACAGTTACATTGCCTCATCTTTATTTCCCTCTCAGGACCCTTTCAAAATATTTTGTAATAATAAAAAGCAAAATATTAAAGAAAAAGTAAAGCTAATAATTATACAAATAGAATTTATATGTTATACCACATTTTATTTTTAAATTTCTATATTAAAATGCATGCACATGCAAGGTCAAACTGTGTACTTACTATGATACTACATTTAAGGAGCTTATTGTTTGATATTTAGCTTTAAAAAGCCTGACTACCAAGACACATATAAAAGAAAATACTAAGATAAAGTATAAAACAATTGAGTATAATTAATAATGTTTTAAGAACATAAAACCAATGAAAGCATTTATGTCTGACTTACTCTTCAGGGATTATTCAATATGATCAAATAGCTTAGCTTTAGACCTGGAGCCATAGATGTATATAAAATAATTCATTGAAATATTTATTTTAGTATATATCAGAATTCTTAGATAGAAGCAATAAAATTAAACCTGTCTGATGTGAAGAAAAATAGTATATTTGAAAGATAACTGGTAGCTTTCCTATTTGCAAAAGGTCTATCTGCATTTCTTGTTATCTGCCACTCATGAGGCTGCTAATGCAGCGATGCAGGAAACTGCTTCTTGTGAAAACCAAGTATCACCACAGTTGAAGACTGCCAGAAATGACTTTCCTTAGCAACTTCTTCCTTGACCAGGACAACTATGAGTACTTAAATGTATCAAGAGTTTATGTCTCTGCTCACCTGTAAGATGTACCTGAATAATAAGGATTTGTCATGTTATGCTTCTTCTTTATACTGTTTTTCCCAAGGTAGGTAAAAGAGATGTGGCAACCAATCTAAAGGTGCTACACATATATCTAATTATCTGTCTTTTTATGAGGGCTTCCTACTAAATTGAATTGGCCTAAAACTCATTTTTTACCAGTAAGATGTAAAAATGAGGTGAAAAGTTTCTTACAGCTTGTATTAGGGTCTTTTGAAAGCATTCATTCATGATATGTTCACTTTAAAAACTTAGTTACCATGCAGTGTTAAACACAAGCAGTCACAGGTAGACTCTGATTAACAGCATCAGTTGGATGTCTAGCTATGATACTGACTGCTCTGTGAGTGAACCAGTTTACATACACAGTCCAGGTTACCTTTAAAACTCTTGTAGTTCATGTTAAAACAGAACCACAGACAAGCTGCACAAACCAAGGTTCTACTGAGCTCCTCAACTCCAAAAAACCATAGAAGAATAAAAACATGGTCAAGTAATTTGTTTTTAAATTTAAAGTCACTCATTTTGATATTGTTTGTAACACTAAAGAAATGGAAAATAATCTTTTTTAAATTTTAGTTTAAAGCGAATAAAACCAAGCAAAATAAAACAGAATAAAACCAATCAAAACAAACCAACGTGAGTGACACAGGACTTCAAAACAATAGGAAATCAGCAATGTTTACCATATGCTTCTTATTGTCTTCAAAATAGCTGCAGATGTCCTCTGACACAGTAAAAATCAAATAAAACACAACAGAACAGAACCAATAAAAACAAAACAATGAATACAATAAATGACTTGAAAACAAGAAAATAAATCCAAAATGATTACCACAATATATACTGTTATCTTTGAAATAGCTGCCCATGCCATTGGATATAATAAAATCAAACAAAAGAAAGCAGAATACTGGCGATTTAGCTAAGTGGCATAAACACTTGCCTGGCAATTATGAGGTCATGAATTACAACTCTGGTATGAAGAAAGAAAGAAAGAGAAAGAAAGAAAGAAAGAAAGAAAGAAAGAAAGAAAGAAAGAAAGAAAGAAAGAAAGAAAGAAAGAGAAGAAAAGAAAACCAACTCAACAAAACAATGAAAATGATACAAGACTTCAAAACAATATAATAGGGAGTCAGCAACAGCTACCACCTTCAGAAGGAAATCCCTCATAGAGGCTACATTGCATATTGTTATCCCTTGACTAGATTACCAGCTTTAGACCTGCAAAGTCAATGAAACACTAAATGCATTAATTTGCATTAAATTGCATTTTACTTCAATAGTTATCATCACAGCTTGCGTTTCTCCAGATCAGTTGGTTGCTTACAGCAAGGGGTGGAGGTCTGGTTCTTCTTCTTTCCCAGCCAGTGTGCTGGAAAGGGCTGACAACTGACTGTCCCCAGTAGCCTACACATGGTGCCGATTCACAGGGAAGGCTTGCTTCTTGTTGACTTCTTGTTCTGTTCCCCAGCAGTTCATGAATGGTGTTGACTCATGGGAAAAGGCTGGTATCTTGTTGTCCCGTTGGGGGCCTGTAAATGGTGTCATGTCACAGGAGGGCTTGCTTCTTGTTGATCTGTTGTTCTCTTCCCTTGGAGTGCATGAATGGCTAGAAAATAAAGTATTTTTTTAGAGAAAGAAAATCTTTACAGATCTCTGTAGGAGAGGAAGAAAGGGGAGAGAAAGTGGGAGATACTGGGGAGAGAGAGAGAGAGAGAGAGAGAGAGAGAGAGAGAGAGAATAAATACATTTTTTGGACTTTTCAGTTTAACTTTGCTGGATTGTAAAATTTGCAATTGTTTTCTCTTCATAGTCTGAAACAGACTCAATAGATTTTGCTTATTTTAAAGGAAAGTATGTAACACACTTCAGTATAAAATTGCCTTTGTGATTTTTAGAAGTCAACAGTAACATCTGATGAACTATATCACCAATTATGCTTTTAGTTTCATGAACAAGGATACTACTAAAGGTTTCTTTACAGAATTATTTATCTTCAGGTATGCTCCAATAATTATTACTTCTTTTAGGATATGCAGTTAGAGCCATTCTGATGACATGCAAATCAACCTCTTAGTCATAGGCTTTGTCCACCAAGCCAAGGATTTAGAATATAAAAAATAAATTATGACATGAGGGCAGAGAATGAAGATTGCGAATAGTCACTATGTAGTCAAAACAGGCAACTATCAGTATGTATCATACTTGAATGGTAATTAAATAAGCCCTAACACGTATTTCAATTTGCTTTCAAATTAATCTGTATATTAACTATGACAGTCAAAAACAGAAATACGGATTGCAAATATTAATATAGAAAATACATGGACAGTTAATGTTTACTACTTTGGAAAATAAATTAAATTTTCATTTAAATGGCAGGCATAAAATATTTTTGTTATGTAAACTCTTCAGAACTTTTGCTCATAAAACTACTTTGAACCCAGTTGTTCAAGGACATATATAGGTAACAGTAGACATTAAGTAGATACATGAAGAAAAGATGAACAGACATCTACATTTTTATTGCTCTTTTAAAACTTACATAGATGAACTTACTGATTTAAATCTATGTGTTAGTGTATTTATCTTGCATCCATTCACCTAGACTGCTCATTATCTACCACTTATTGTAATCCAGTCTCAGGAACCTACAAAACAATGTCATGAAGTTGTGAGAAGACCAGAGTTTTTAAAATGTGTTAAATTTTTCATTTTAGGCTGAAAATAAGACATTCATATAATTCTTAGGCTAAAAGTAAAGATACTCAGTTCTGTAATGTAAAGCAGGATTAAAAGGAGCATAAAAGCTATGAAAATCCATATAAAAATTGTGCTCTTGAAGCACATCTAAACAATAAATAAAAGTGGGTTAAAATTTAGCTAGGACAAGGACAAATTTAAAGGACAAGAATTGACAAATTGAGTTATAATCATTTATTGTATTCCAGAGATCTTTTTTCTGTATATATTCTTGCATTAGTATGTCATTTGGCTACATGACTTACAATACCATTTATATAATGATGAAGTCCAGATTTGTCATTCCAACCTAGAACTTCCTCCAAACTCTTAGATTTAACTATAGAATTCTTTGCTCACAAACATAATACTGTATTATATGATTATCCTGGTAAGAAAAAGTTCATGAATTTTAATCTTATGATGGCAAATGAAACTTTTTATGACCTGTTAAGAATGAAGACAGATGAAAAATTGAAGTAAGGCCGGTAGTGGAAAGCTTTAATGGGAAAGAACAGAGTCACAGCAAAAGCTTTGAGGCAGAAAGGAGTCTAGGACACTTGAGGACAAAAAATCACCCCTGTGGTCATACCTGAGAATACCCAGAAAAAGACTACAAGTGTGTTCCCGTGGTGGAGTAGAGGGAGGGTCCTCCGGAACCCTTCTGAAAAGTTTTATCATTATTATGATGAGAGATCTTCAGAGGACATTAAGCAAGGCCACTGCTACTGGCTTTAAAAATTCTCTAAAATGACGCTGACCCATCTACAGCATTAAACATCACATATGGTGTATTATACTAGTTCAACAATTCCATTTAACTGTATGTGAGGTTTTTTGAAGCTACATTGGCTGTTAATAATCCACCTGTTTAAAATCTTACTATTTTTTAAAGTGGGAACAAAGCATATTCACCAATAAAATAAAACTTTACTATTTCAAGAAACTATCCTATTGTTTTTATGGTATTTTAGATATATTGTAAGTTTTCAGTGAGAGGTACTTTTCAGGAGTCATGATTTATCCACTTAATATAAATTTAAAGAAGAATGGTATAGTGGGGGCTGTGAATGCTTATTAAATGTTTAAAAGACCTTGCTTCATGTAATATTCTCAGATAAAACTTCAAAGCTCTTTTGACTCAGTTTCATTTCACCACAATAGGTTACTAATTGAAATAAAGAAAAAAAAATTTTGCACACGGTTGGCAAACCAAATCTGCTGGGGTTTTCTGTAAGTCTGGCTTGGTGTGGTCTAGTATTTAATTAAACAGTGCACAAATAAAATGTTCTCAGTTTAATTTTCATTCTGCAGTTCAATACTGTAAACTATTCAGAGCATAATTAAAAGTCCTTAACTCTCCTAGGAACGGTATTACCAGTAAATGCCCAACCTATGAAATAGAGAAGCCTTATTGTTACTCTGCAAGGTTGTGTGTGTTACAAGTTTTGTTTGCTTAATCTACTGAGCTGAGAAAACCCCAGCTGGCATCCAAGCTACTGGCTTTAAAAATTCTCTAAGCATCTGAGCTCTGGGACACCTTCATTAAAGTTAATATAGGAATTTCACTCTATTTTATTGAATCTCATTGAATTTTCTCTGTGAAAGAACTTATTTTTAGGTAATATGAATACCCTCAATGTCAGCAAGTATAATTATTATCAAATTTCAGGTTTATTATTCACTTTGAGTGTCAAGAGTAAAAACAAACATAATAAAGTTTTTAAAAGAAAAACAAAAATGTTATTTAGGAAAAATACTGTTTAAGGTATAGATTTAAAAATAACTTCCATTTCATATCTAAGTAGTTATTGTTTAAAGGATCAGCAGTCCTAACATTTAACTGAAATAACTATGTGCCACTGACTTAGTTATTTCATTCCTGTGGAAAGAATCTGATTACTGAATGGTAAACACATCTACCATTTGCTTCACCAGCCACAACGAAAAGAGATCAAATGTAGAATTAATAATGTATTGCCACAGCATTCATACAATTGCTCTAGGTATCCTGACTTTCTCCCTGAAAACCAAGTATTTTCAGAAAGCTAGCCTATTTGATATTTTGATGAAATGCATTAACATGTTTTATGCTTTGGATGAAATCTTGCTTTTGATGAATGATGTTCTTTCATCTCAAGTACCCTAATACATGATCATTTTATTAATAAATAGAAAACTGGAAAGTTTGATCTCACTGGCTTATTTTCTGAAAGACTACATTTTTTCTTTGATTGTCAAATCCAAACTGATCTTGCAGTTGAAAAATTATCACTTGAATACCCCACTTTTATTCAGTACTAGGGTGGATATTACTTGCAGGTTGTTAGTGGCTGTGAATGAAGGAGAGAAAGAGAGTTGCACAGTATTTCATAGATTTTTTTTTTTATTTCAGTAAATGGCAGCGAGGAACCAGTGCTATTGATTTGAAAGCTGACTTGCAAGTTGCATATTTAAAGAAATTCAATATCATAATTGATTTAGGTTAAACAACTGAGTATGCATCGTAGACTATCATAATCAATCGTTACATTCATGGAACTTGAAGGCTAAAATGAGTATATAGAAATTTTTCAACATTCTCTTTATCAAAAATGTATTAAGATGGAAAGGTCAGGGGAAGTGCTCTGTAAACATACTCTGATAATTCATCTTGTGTGGTGATGTTTTTCAGAAATGCTTTCCCCCAAACTGCCTCATGATTCTATTTTTATGTAAACCTCAGCAGAAATTAAAAACTATGTTCTGAAATTAGTATCTGTTCCATTAGATTAGTTATTATAAATCACTTTCTCATTAGGCTAGATGAGGGGGCAAATTATAGATAAATGAAGACTGTGACGAGTAAGCTTGATTTTATCTACGAGGTTGTCATTGTGAGCTTCCCAGGGATTTGATGGAGCGCACCATGTGCTTCTGGGTGGGTCACGGGTGCATGACCTGGGGTACTGTATCTCTTTCCTCACCCTTACCCACCAGTGCTATTCTGTTGCTCCATTTCCCACTTTATCTTCCATCCTGATTTCTCTGCCTTGAAGACAGATAGCGATGGACTGAATCTTTAAATTGTGGGTGTTGGGTATTATGCTCAGCAACAGAAAACATATAGATCAGCAGCTCTGGAGATTTCTGAACATGTGGTCCCTGGATTAGATGGTTTTATTTTTCTGGGTCTATATCATATTTACAAAAAAGGGCTATTTTATTGATACTTGTGCATCTAGTTTCTCTGACTAAATATACAGATGCTCATGAGCTCGTATGTGCTTTTTGTATGAGTTCAGTGTTTTTTTTTTATTACTGAGAAGTATGTGACTAGATAGATTTAGTATATAAACTTTAGTGAAGTTATCAGTCCACTTGATTTTCTATTCAAAGTGGGATTCTTATATTGTATGGTATTATAGCAGTATATTTTGCTGCCAAATAGATTTCTAAAGTGGTTGTACCATTGTGCATCATAAATCTATGAGGTTTCAGAGTGTTCTACATTTCATCAGTTATTTTGTTTTGCATTTAAGTGTCCGTATATTGTATGGAAAAAATATTCTTTAATATATATGTGATATACAGGAATTTTCTCCCAAATTATGGCTTATGTCTTAATTCTTTTAATAAGATCTCATGTTTATAGTGTCATTTGTCAATTATTACATGATCTGCCATCTTAACAATAATGAATTTTCCATGTAGCAAATATCATATGTTACTGCTTTATTTTACACATTTTTGGTGTCATTCTTGATGATCTAAGAGTTGGTAAATATAGTTGCTATAATTATTTCATTAAATGTGCTCCTATGTGTTTCACTTTTTGGCACAATTACAAGTAGGAATGTTTTGTGATTTCTCTCTAAAATTTTTAAAAATTCTTTATTAGAACACGCATGCAGTACATAGTGTTTACATTACTTGCAGAGAGTTGGTACATGTATATAACATACCTTAATTTCCTGATTCATCCCCTTTCCCATCCCTCCCTCACACCTTCACTTCAGGACCTTTGCACTGAGCTAAATCCCCAGGCCTTTTGTTATTGTGGTTGTTGTCTTGATACATGGCTGGGATAAGTTGCTAACTTGCTCAGGTTGTGTTAGAACTTGTAGTCCTCCTGTCTCAGCTTCCCAGCGTGCTATGATTATAGGCATGTGCCACCATGCTTGGCCCCATTCAAATCCTTAATTGCTAGTATTAGTTTTTGTATATTTACATAATATTTTAGCAGCTATCAAAGTCATTATTTCTAGGAGGTATTCTGTAGAAATTTTTAGATTTTCTACATAGATTTAAGAAATTTCTTCTTTTCCAAATGTAAAAAATGAATACTATAAACCTTTCTCTAAGCATTGTATATCATAACATCTCCTGGGTGATGATTTATATCCCATTTTCACTTTACCCCATCAGTGATGATATATTTTATTTTCTATTCAGTCCAATGTAGCTCTTTATTTCCCTTGAAAAAGTTTTTTTGAATTATGTGTTAGAGGAATGACCAATTTACAAATATTTGGAATTTTTTCAACTATACATACATTATGCATTTTTTACCACAATTCTCTTAGAGTCAAAGGATTTAAAATTGTGTTATTTATGTTATATTAAACACATTAAGCTTTGTTTTATGGCCCAGAGTGTGACCAATGTTGGTGAAGGTTCCATGTACACTTTAGGAGAAATTATATTCTGTAGTCAGCTGGAGTGTCCATAAATACAAAATCAGTCAGGTTCACTGATAATTTATATGGTTACACATTTTCTGCCTGTATATTTTATCTACGATTCAGATTTACATGTTGAGGTCTCCAGCTATAGCTGTGAAATTAATATTTTTCTTTTATGTCTATGCCTTTGACTCATGAATTCTGAAGCTTTATGGTTATATGCACACACATTAAGAGTTTTTAAGTGCTCTGGAGTAACTGATATATCTGTAATTATGGAATGTTTATCCATGATATATTTCTTATTCCAAAGGCTACTTGGCCTGATATTAATTTACTTAATACAGCACTCTCTTTGTTAATATATGTATGGTAAAATTTTATTCATGCTTAAATTCTGATTTATATTTTTATATTTAAATCAAGATTATTATATGTAACATATGGCTTATTTTACAATTTTACAACCTCTACCTTTTAAGCCATTTAAAGTTAAAATTGCTGACAATAATGTTGGATTATAAATTGCTACCCCCTTCATTGTTTTGTATTCGCTCAGCTTTTTTTCTTTTTTCCTCTTACTCTGCCTGTTGCAGTTTTAACTGGGTCATTTTTATGAATCAATTTCATCTTTACCACTGATCTTTGAGAATTATTTTTAAAGTTTAATAGTTTGTTAGCACTTATAATACTTGTTTTGCGTGTATCTGTGTCTGTCTTTCTATAGACTTCACCTACAATGTATCTTACAACATATTTTGAATTTCTCCTTCCCCTTCTCTTTGCATATCATTATCATATAGTTTATATTTAATATTTTATATGCTATAGTTACACTGTATACTACTAGTATTTTGCTTATTGATCTTTGACAAAAACTTTGAATTTTTTTGTTTTTTTCATTCCCATCCCTCTTTTGCCCAATCATCTGATTGATGTCTTCCTCCCTTGGAAGGAGTTTCTTCCCCTCTCCCCACCTCTGCACTTTAGAGTCTCTGGTGCTCTAGTGTGCATAGTTTCTGATCAGGCTGTTGTAAATTCTATCCTGGTTGCTATGGAAGTAATACAGCTTTTCCTCCACTGTCTTAGTGATAGTTTGAATTTGATAATTCTACTAGTGCTTTTTGGACATTGATCCTTCTTTGGGTTTTTTTTTCTTTAACTTTTTTGATCTGTGATATGTCTTTTATCATTGATTTTGTCAAATTATAAGTCATTATGTCTTCATTCACTGGCGAATGTGGTCTATGTTTTTCCATTGCCTTTTCAATTCCAACTTCATGCATCTTAATGCTTGATATTATTTCCAAATTTGAATGATCTATGTTTTCTAAAATCTATTTTTCTCTGAATTTTATAATTGCTAGTGACTTCTTCTCAGGTTCTTTGAATCTTACTCAGTTGCACTGAGTCTATGGAAAGCTGGATAAAGACATACCTCATATCTTTTTTGTATTCTCAAATTTTTTACCTTTTTCTTTGATTCTATACATTTAATGAATTTATTTGCTGTTATTTCATGTTTTATATTTTTATGCATGGAAACAGAAATGTATCAGTAATTTTTAATTGTATGTTCTTTAATACTAAAATATGTGCCATATTTTCTCTCTCTTTCACTTTGTCTCTCTCTGATTCTAATCATGTAATCAGAGTTCTTTTCTCATCACTTCATGTGCCTTGTATTGTGGTAATGTTGCTATTGAAAGCTAAATATGTAAAGTAACAGTAAGTATATGATTTAAGGTGTGAAACTGGTCATGTTGGTTCATGCTATGAGGCCAACCTTGGCTACATATTGAGTTCAAATCCAGCCTGAAATACAAAACAAGACTCTGTCTTAAACCCCTGTCTCCCTAGAATGCTTTGAAATGATCATACCTTGTTTTTGGTACTGAGGATTGGACTCAGGGTCCTTCAAGTGGGATGCATCCTAAACTCTTTTAACCTATTTTTAAAATTTTGAGACAGTCTTGTTTATTTGCTCATACCCAGGTTGAGCTCAAACTTGTGACAGTCCTGCCTCAGCCTTCCAGAATGCTAAGTTTGCAGATGCATGCCATCACAGCAGTTCCATTTTTTTTCTTTGGTTTGGGATTTTAGTATGGGCATTCATGTTAACATACTGCAGATGTTGGTTGGGCTTAAGATTTGTTGGTGCTGCAGCTGCTCTTAGTGTACTACAGGCTTTGCTTTCTCTTAGCAGAATAGATGCAGGCATCTTTATCAGAGTTGGTTTATCTCAACTCTTGCTCATACTTAATGTTCAGTAATTTCCATACACTGTGTTCTAGAGTACTTGTTTTCCACAAATTTCTCATATGTTACTCCCTTAATTTTACCTGATATTGGTTAGCTGCGAAGGAACGAGGTACCACACATTGTCTTTCTCTGGGTAAAGGTCTCCTTAGACTTTAAACTCCTGGCTCTCTAGCATGTGCTCTCCATAAGTGCTTTTTCTCTGCTGCAACCTAATGCTGAGCCCAGTGTACATTCGCACTCTTTTCCCCACTGAAATATCCTCCTGTTTTTCTGAAGCTTTTCTTATTCTTCTGGAAAACTAAAGATTTATTTTTTCTTTATTGGGGAAATAGAGAATAAGAGTTTCAGGACAATTTTGATAGGTCCTGCTTTTACTGTCTATGCACTTCCAAACTTTTTTATCCATGAAATTTTTCCCCATCTTCCCTATGAGAGCTTGATGAGATTTATGGAGAGAAAGAGAATTTAAGTATTTGTGGGCCACCTACATCTTTGACCCCAAAGAGCCTTACAATCAGCATCTCTCACTGCTCTTTTAAAGAGTTATAGAATTTGCTTTTGATGTATCTTATCATCTTATATAGCACCTGGTAGCATTTTCCCCAGGTAGAAGAATGCTCTGGTTGTGTTTTTCCGTGTGTAACTCTTCTTCCCCAAATTTTGGATTATTTTGCTCAACTGTGATCTTGTAATTTGCTCAATGTTTTATAAGCATTATATATAAAGCTATATCATTCCTGGGTTTTGGGTATCCAAGATGAAATTATGATTCTCCCATGTCTTTATTTTTTTTCTTTTTTACTCTTTCTAAACTCAGAGTTTGCACCTATGTCATATACTCTGTTGAGTACTTGATGAACATATTAAGTAATGCTGAGACTTCCTCATAGATACTACCTGAATTTTTATTTTTTTAATTTTATTTTTAAGGGGACAAAACAGAACAAAAAGGATCAGATGAAAACAATGTAAGACACTAATTTCAAAGCCAGACAACTAGAGATCTTCACTATCTATCATATTGTCTGTTTTCTTCCAAACAGTTGTCCGTATCTTCACATACAGTGAATTCATACAAAACAAAACAGTATAGAACTGATCAAAACAGGCTTATGAAGGCATTTTAGGTCTTTAAGACCAGACAATAGGGAAATCAACAATGAATGCCATAGTGTCTCTCATTCTCTTCAAAGTAGCTGTCTATACCTTCATGTATGTTGAAATTAAATTAAACAAAACAGACTACAATCACTCTGAACAGAGAATAGTGGTATTGCTGGATTTCACATCGTGACGCTACGGAATCAGCATTGGGTACCTTAGTGTCTCTTTTTCTTCAAAGTAGCTGTTCATTTCATCATGCGTTATGTAATCGATTCTCATAAACTGTTTAGGAGAAGTTCTACACATGTATAAATCTCTACATGTGTACCTATCCTACCTGAATTTTTAAAATTCATTCTTTCATCAACCAATGAAAAATAAACACTTATTACAGACAAGATTGTATAAAAAGTAATGAAAAATAGAATAATAGCAAAATCTTTCTTAAATAAATTAAAACCAAACTAACTTTTTAAAAATTTTATTTGTTCTCTTTTTCACTTTCTTCCCCTTAAAACACTAATAAGTAGCTTGGTTAGTGATGGGAATTAAAATGTTACTGTATCCTGTTTCTTCTCCTTCTGGCTTTTTGCTTTGAGGTGACAAAGACTGAAACAGAAGGACATGAGGGAGGGAAAAAATAGAGGAAAAACCCTCAGGATGAGGAGGGTGCCATGACAGTGACTGAGTCTGAAGGCTTGTATGCAGCTCTTTGAGCCAGAGGACTTGAAATGCAGGCCCTGAGACTTGGTTGCTGCTTTCCCAGCCTTTCCTTTGCCTGCAGATTCCATGGGTTCTTTTTCTTTTGTAGCTCTAACTTTCCCAAAGGCTTATCTCGCCTTGCCACTAGTTTACTTAGTTTATTTAGTTTAGCCTTTGCCCTTTGTCCTGTTATTCTCTGTTCTCACCACTAATGTCTAGTGATAAATTTCCAGCTCTCCAAGTATAAAACAGGTGAGGTACTATAAAGGTGTTATGAGCAGTAAACTAAACAATGTTCCTCCTCCTCCAATGACATCAATTCCTAATCCCTGGAGCCTGTAAATATTATCTTATTTGGGCAAAGAACTTTGCAAATATGATTAAGATATAGTGATTGAAAAGAGGAAATTATCCTCCATGGTCTGGGTATGGCCTAAGTGCAGTCATATGTCCTTTCAAGAGAAATCAAAGAAATATTTGCCACAGATGGGATAAACAAAAGCAGTGTGACTATGGAGGACGTAACCAAGTTATGTAGATATCAGGGAAGGAGTGCTAGCAGCCACAGAAAGAAGGCAAAGAAGACTTTCCCTCCTGAGTTAGTGTGGCCCTGCCATGTTGATGTTAGCCAAGGAAAACTTTCAGACTCCTGGCCTTAAGAGGTTGGAGAGAATAAATTCATATTGTTGTAAATGATAGTTTGTGGTAAGCTGTTACAGTAGCCACAAGAATGCAATTCACTTGGAAAATAATACACTTAGGAAGTATGGGTCTGTTTTTTTACTGATTTGACTATGTCCTATTTAACTGAAATACCTGCTTTATTCTTATTTCAATTTTTCAGTCTTACACATGCATTCATGAACACATGTTAAATAAGGGACTTATTTTCTTTCACATACATATCTGGTAAACTTTTTTCATCAAACCCTGTCTCATGGTAAAAATAATCTAAGTATGTATATTTATGAAAATTTAATATCATATTGTTTTTGCCTGCTCAGAATATAGTCTACAGTTAGAAAAAGCATCTTATAACAAAATCTGCATAAGTTAATGAATAACATATTCATATGAAATGCGCTCATAAGGTATTTCAGTAATTAACAGACAATATTCTACATGTATTTATTTCCTTTGATTCAATATGAAGAATCAAGAAATACCTCTAAAAGAAATAATGAAGACTCTACTGCTATACATGTTGATAATGAATTTTGGGGCTTGTAAGAAGACATAGTAAGTAGGAAAGTGGACCTTTGACTTCAAAGTTAGAAATAGTCTTAGGTAATAATTCACATGTGAGGATGTTTAAACTCTGGGGTGTTTGGGTGTTAGTCCAGAGAAAAAGTGGATAAAGAAGAGAGGATTTTTTAATGATATGCATGTGTTATATAAATTAAAAACAAAAGCGGATGGTTCTATTGATGAAAAAGAGAAATAATGAAAATAAGCAGGAGAACAAAGATGCATAGTTTTCTAGAAGGCAAAAAGGAATATTTTAGGTATGAATTTAGAAATACAGTTAAAAAGTGATAAGTCCAATAAATGTCATGAGTGAGATAAAGATAGAAGAGGTGTAAATCTTAAATCATTCACTTACTTTTATGAGAAATGTTGTCTTTATTTTCAAAAAACTTTTTATTATTGGGCAGCTGAAAGCCATATATGTGCTATTCTTTCCTACACTGATGTAGTGTATCAAGAAAATATCATCATGTCCATCAGCTTTTGAAGAGAAGCCAAAATGTGTCTTTCAATGTTTTTATATGCCTTGACAAGGTCATCGGGTTTATCTGAAGCATAATCATAAATATTTATATGGAATAAGAGATTAAATATATCCTGCGTCATGTCTTGCTGAAAGCTCTTCTCACCTCCTCTCCATCATTGCTGTGGCTCAAATTCTTCTGTGTCTTGGCTGGCCCATTATAAAAGCATAGTCCATGCCTTTTATTTCTAGTCTATCTGTTCCAATTTATTTCATTCCCTTGCAGGATTTCTTAGAAATACAGATCTACTATCTTAACTCATTAAGTGCTCTGATGATTTCTAACAGCTTTAATAAATATTTTCCATCTCCATTTTCAGTATGGATAAAATTTGATTTTCCAGGCTCATTTTATGGCATGATATCTCAATGATCTCTCGATTTCTATAACATTGAACTATTACCTGTGGTTTCCAAAATATTCTATATGCTGCCATATTTTAATCTTATATAAAGAGCCTTTATTTTCCTTTGTCTTTGTAATCTGTAGTATCAAGTAGGTTTTGGTTCCTGTACTGGATTCAACACTGAATTTATTCCAGAATGGGAAATTCTTATGGCTAATTCCTTAATGAACATTATAGACTATATTAACATCACTTCAGAAAATTTCCAGGTGTGCATTTTCACACACTCAGCTGCAGATATCGCCATAACTATGATTTTAGAATTTTCAAGTGTACACATTGCACAGTCCATATTTCCAATTAGTGTGGTATTACATTTTATATTTCAATGATAATTTGGTATAAACTATGATATCATAATAAGTTAAGACACAAAGAAGCAGAATTCAAATTGCTTCAATTTTTTATTCTATGTTATCACTTGAGTTCATATTTAATTTTTTTGATATTACATCCATTTGTTTTTTATTTTATTAGGGCATATTTTGGCACATTATAAATATAGTCATCTTATGAATTGGTACATATATACACATTTAAATTCTCTTTATTTTCCCTTCCCCTGCCCTCCATTTCCTCTCCCTCAATCCTTAGCTCTTATCTGTAACAATTATCTATAATTGTTAGGTATCTATTCTACCTCCCTATTTTCTATTATCTTTTATTTTATTTTTTGAATTACTTATACATTGTTTCTCATATTTAAAAACTATGCAATATTTAAGCTTTTTGTTTATTTCATTAAACATTATTGTCTCAAACAACATACATTTTTCTTCAAATGAATCAAATTTATCTTTCTTTATATCTGAGTAGTACTCTATTGTATATGTATATCATATTTCCTTTATTCATTCATTTATTGATGGAAATATAGGCTAGTTTCAAGATTTAGTGATTATGAATTGTACTGCTATAAACATGGGTATGTATGAGTCAGTGAAATATGATGTCTTTCTCTCTTTTGGAAAGATATCTAGAAGAGGAATAGTTGGGTCACATGCAATTTCTAATTTTAGTTTTCTAAGCACTCTCCATAGTAATTGCCATGGAAGTCGATTTTGATTTGAATTGCATTTAATCTAGAAATCAGTTTTGGCAATATTGTCATTTTGATGATATTTGTCTGCCTAAACAGAAATAGGTTGTGTCTTCACTTTCTGATGTCCTCTTTGATCTCTCCTTACAGAGTACTATAGTTGTGTTTGTAGAGGTGTTTCACTTCCTTGGTTAAGCTAGTATTTAGGATGTTTAATTTTTTGAAGCTATTGTAAAAAGTATTGTTTGCCTGATTTCTTTCTCAGTGTTTTCATCAGTCTACAAGAACACTATTTAATTTTTGTGTATTGAATTTGTTTCCTGCTACTTTGCTGAATTTGTTCAGTAGTTCTAGAAATTTCTTGTTGGGATATTTTTTAGTTTTCTATGAACAAGATAATGTCACTTAGGGGGAAAAAAGGATCGTTTTCTTTCTTTTCTAGTAGGTATCCTTTTTATTGCCTCACAGTACTGACTAAAGTTTTTAATACTGTTTAGCAGAGTGGTGAGATTTGACAATCTTCTCTTGTTCCTGATATTAGAGGAAATACTTTTGGTTTCCTCCTATTTCTCACAAGTATTCCTTATTAAGTTTAGATAAATACTTTCCATGCATATTTTCTTCAAGGTTTTTATCATAATTATATATTGGATTTTGTTAAAAATATACTGTATTTATTGAAATGATCATGTATTTTGTTACATTTACTGATTTACATATGTTGAACTATCCTTGTGTTCTATGGATGATGTTAACTTGTAGTGCTGTATGATCTTTTTATTAATTTGTTGCATTCTTTTTGTCAATATCTTGTTGAGAATATTCATATTTAGGTGCACTAAAAAGACTTCCCCCTAGTTTTTAAAAAAATAAGTTCTGTATGGTTTTTATATAAGGGTAATGCCAGTGTCCAAGAATAAATTTGTACTTCTGTCTTTCCTGTTATATTGATAAGTTTAAGATATACTGGCCTTAAAGCATTCCTAAACTGCTTACTGAATTCAGCAATGTATCTATCAGATCATGGACTTTTCTGAGTAGGTTAATTTTTTTAGTAATACTGCACTTTCATTGCCTGTTATTGGATTGTTAAGAGCTTTATGTCTTCTTGGTTCAGCTTTGGTAATTCACTGTATCTAGATATCTATTTCTTGTAGATTCTCTAATTTATTAGAGAAAAAGTTGTCAAAGTAATTATTTAAGATTCTCTAGATTTTGGTGATGTTCCTTGTGATTTAACCTTTTTAATTTCTAATTACTTGGATATTTTTTCTTACTTTTGGTAAGTTTGGCTGTGTTTGTTCTGTTTCTGGTTTTTAATATTCTCTCTGTGGATCTCCCACATACACAGATCATAGGTCACAGGTCCTGAGAAACTGGTGCAGAGTCGTTTGGGCTTTCAAAGTGAGAGATAAAGCTAGCAGTTGGAAGATACTTTAGAATGGGGATCTTCGTGCATTGCCCATGATGGTTGTGATTTCTTGAGTTCAAGAAATACTCCTGCCTCTGACTCTTGCATAGTCGAGATTACAGCCCTATACTACCAACTCCATTTGACATTTTTAAAATTCAGAAATGTGCAATCAATTGGATGTTTATCTGTGCTCAACATATAATCACATTTAAGAATTCTTGTAAGAAGAAATCTTGAAAAAGAAATGCAATAATGATAGTCATTACACTCATATTTCTATATGTAGGTATATATTTTTAAAAGATAAGTGTCAATATAATTAAAATTACTAATATGTCACTTTTTTGCAATCATATATTTTATATCCTATGTTTTACATAGCTCTAATAGGATAATTATATTTTTGATGTTTAATAACTTAAGTTTCACTTTGGTAGTCTTGTTTTCACCATTTTAGTTTCACCCAAATTAGTATTTGAAACAACTTTGCATTTAGAGGAATATTTATTTAGTTTAAGGATCATTTTTAGGTCCCAAATTTGGCTATCTTCCCAATAGATCCTTGTGTGCAAGATTTCATTATTAATTCAATTTTGTCTTTTATTCTTAGTGTAGGCATTTTGTTTCTCCATCTCTTTTAATTAAAAACATTTTCCAAATATTTCATACTGTTTCATCATTTAGTTCTTTGAACTATTACAATACCACTCATTTCTACAGCTATATTGCACAATTCTTTCTTATAAAGTTTCGTGCTTTTTTTTTTTTACCTGAAAAGAAACAACAGTTTTCAGATTAAACAATCTAAACATAAAACAATATGCCTTGTATTTTGAGGTATGAATGGTCCATTTTACATATAGTTTATTTGCAAAGATCAGTAATTACAGTAAATAACTATAATTTCACAGTACTTGTTCATAAAATCTTTCTGTAACAAGTGAATTACGAATTTTGGAGAAATTGTCCATTCATGTAAATGAGTAAGAAATAGCACTTAGGGGCAGACGATTCAGAGAACATAAAATTTGTAGTAAACAACCTGCACTTGGACCTAATATTTGTAATTTGAAATTTTTTAAAGTGCATTTTGAAGACAATATAAACAAGGCAACAGCAAGAAAGAAAAATCTAAGCATAAAATCTTTTATGAGAAACAGTATCAAGGTCAGAAAATAAATTCACATTATAGAATTTTAATGTTATTGTCTTCAGGGTTTCCACTGATATGGCTCACATCTAACCAAAGTCTGGTGAAAGAAGGGAGGACATATTTCTTTTCAAATATGCTTGTGCTTAGTGAGATGTTTACCATACTTTGGCACCCTGGTTCCACAGCAATAACTTGTATCCCCTTTGAAGGAGACATAAATTACTGTAAATGTTTTGCCCAGAGTTATACTGAAAAATGTCAGTGTCTTTTCTGTTGTTTAAAGGAATCATGAAACTGATATTCACCTCACAACCTGTACTTGGGTTTTTGTTGCTTTAGATTTCTTATGTACTGTTCACTTAATTAGATGTCCCGCTCCTTATCCTGGGGCTAGCAGAGCATCTAGCCAGACACTGCTGAAACTACCTTAATGGCAAAATGTAATGCTGCACAGAGGAATTATTCTTGGTTCCTTCGAGAATTGGAATCATGAGAGCATCTTGATGCTTTCAGCTAATGCAAATAAAGTTAATGACATTTATGGCATTTATTTTTTTACTATCAGTTCTCAGATTCTAAGGCCACAATACACATTTGCAACATGTTATTTTATTTTATTTCATTTTATTTTATTATTTTATTTTATTTTATTTTTGGTCTTTTTTAAAAATATTGTCTTTTTTGGTACCACGAATCTAACTCAGGGCCTTGTGCTTGCCAGGCAGGTGCTGCACTGCTGAGCTACATCCCTGGCCCAACAACATTTTATTTTAAATGATACAAATTTAGAATTTAATGACCTTGATCTTCTTCTGGTAAATTTAAAAAGATGCTAGTTGAATTTTCATATGGTCTTTGGTATGTCTTAAATTAAATCACAAGGTGTCTTATGCCATGCTAGTTTGTTAAACTGAAAAGAAAACACAATTTCCACCAAAGAAAACAACCCGGAGGGGCAACGGGAGAATGAGGAGAAAAAGTAATCAATATAGACATGTTTCAAAAGTGAGATATGAATGCTTTAAACAAAAAGAAGGGAACTAAGCACATGCACACAAAAATGTAGTTTGGGATTAAGGGAAAAATGTAAGATAGAGACTTTATGGTTAGCATTCAAATATCCCCCAAAGGCTCATGTGTTGAAAGCTTGGTTGCCACTGATGGGCTTTCAAGTCACTGGGTTACAAGATCACTGACTTCACTAATGAATCAACCCATTATTGAGTTTGTAGCTCAATGCATTGTTAAAGGGTGGGCTTTCGTGTAGAAAGTAGGTGGGATCATAACCTGGAAGAGTATATCTTGTCCTCAGCTACTAACCTTTTTTCTCTCTCTCTGATTCGCACCTACTATAAAATGAACACCTTGGCCCCACCATGCCCCCAGCAGGTTGTTCTGCCATACCTGTGACCCAGAAACAATAGAGCCAGCTGACCAGGGACTGAAGCCTATGAGCCAAAATAAATCCTCCATCCTTTAAATTGTTTTTCTCAGGTTGATCCGGCCTGCGGATCAATCCGTGGGTCTAACCTGGAGGGGGAACGGGGATGGGATGAAAACGGGACAAGAGGAAAGAGAGT